>JARFXV010002443.1:0-223153 GCA_031761425.1 Cosmopolites sordidus
GGGTCGTTGTGTTCGCTTTTATAGCCGGCTGTCCACAAAAGCGACTGCGCAGATTATATCGGGGTAGTTCGGGAGCATTTGCGGCGCTCGGCTACACTGTCGGGCATCCGTTTTCCATTTGTCTAAGGGCTGTGGAAATTTTTGGTAGTTCCTCGCTTCGTGTATCTGGTAGTGTCAGTCGGAAGGATTTGGAAATCAAGGTGTTCGCTACTCCTTGGATTTGAGAAGGATGATGATGGAATTTAGCGTTGAGGTATCGATCGGTGTGAGTTGGTTTCCTATACACTGTGTATTCGAGTGTTCCAGAAAGTTTCCTTGTGATAAGGAGATCTAAAAACGGTAGTTTTCTATCCTGTTCGACTTCCAGAGTGAACTGTATTCTGGGGTGGATTTTGTTTAACTGAGTTAGGAAATTGTTTAGAAGTTCGTTTCCGTGAGGCCATATTATAAAGATATCATCTACGTAGCGTTTCCAAAGTTTAGTTTTTAAAGGAGCGTTGGCCAATGCCTTTGTTTCGAAGTCGGTCATGAACAGATTGGCTATAACGGGTGATAAAGATGATCCCATTTTGGGGCACCGTCGGTCTGTCTGTAGATCTGCTGGTTGAAGGAAAAATATGTATTCTTCAAGCAGTGTTCGGAGAGTTCCCCCACAAATGGTGGAAAGTCTTCGTTCATTGAAATTAGGTCCAGGGCCTCGTCTATGGGGATACTTGGATACAGTGAGACAATGTCCGGGCTTGACAGTATGTCTGTATCCTCTAGTTGGAAATCTTTAATCATCCTTAACAAATGTTTTGAGTTTTGAACATAGGACTCGGCAAGTTTGACGCTGGTTGCATGATACTTGCTAGATATTTTTCCAAATTTTGTCTTGGAGAACCAAAGGCACTTACTATGGGCCTTAATGGGATTTCTGGTTTATGTATTTTGGGTAGACCGTAAAGTTTAGGACATCTACTTGATTTTTCCCTTGGAATTAGTCTTCATTCAATGTCCGGTTCTAGTGTCCATGCTTTGATTTTGCTTTTGTCGTTTTTTCTAGATAGGTTATTGGATTTCTGTTCACTGGTTTATATGTCGTTTCCAGTAAAATATTCATCATCTTTGCCATCGGTGTTCATTATGACTGTTTTGTTTCCTTTGTCCTCCGGTAATATCATAATATTCTCATTTCTTTTTAAACTTTCAAGCGCTCTGATTTCAGTCTTATTAACATTTGGTTTTGGTATTTTATTGGATCGTAATATTCGCGCTACATCTTGTCTGATTATTTCCGCTTCTTCATCTGACTTGTCGTCTAGGGTTGATTCAATGTTCGAAATTATTTCCTCTATTGGTATATGTTTTGGGGCATTTGGCAAAGTTGAAGCCTTTGCTTAGTATAGATTCTTCACCTGTGGATAAGTGGTAGTCAGATACATTTATAACTAATTTGTTATTGTCTTGGATTTCTTTTGGACGTTGAGAATCTATTTGTTTTAAATTTTTTTATTTTAACTTTATGGTCTGCATAGGACCACTCTAGTCAAGTTATGGTTCAGGTCCTTTTTTCTCTTCTCAGCCCAATACTTCTTCATCCACTCTGATCGTAATTTCCTTTCCTCCTCCGGAATCACTCTTCCTGTCCTCTGTCTGTTGATCCTTGCCTGTAGTGCTGTGTGTTTGTCCTGCAATATCTTAAGTGCATCTGACTTGCACCTTAAATCTTCCATTGTGATGTGCAACTCTCTCATGTCTTCCTTAAGTTCTGTGATCCATCTAATATTGCTCTTACTATTCCAAAATTTCTCCACTATTCTCCTACTGATTCTACTTTCCGGTGTCCTTACTAGATGCCCCAAGAAAGATATTCGCTTCTTTCTCATAGTGCTCGTCACTGGTTCTATTTCCTTATAGACGGTTGCATTGGAAGCCAGTTTCCAGACTCCATTTACTTGATAATTTTTATTCAAACAAGTTCTCACTATTCTCCTCTCTGTCTTTAGTATTCCATCTATTGCAACGGTGTTTGTTGTTTTGAATATTGTTTCACATGCATATGTAATTTGAGGTTGAGTGACCGTTTTGTAGTGTTTTAATTTGGTTGCTATTGAGAGACATCTTTTGTTGTATGTGTTCTTGGTCACATGCTGTGCTCTAACCAGTCTATCTATTCTACTTTGCCATGCTGGTTTTTCATTCAAATTGTATGTGATTATTTCACCTAAATATTTAAATCTTCCCACAATTTTTATCTCTTGGCTACCCAGTTCAATTTTGTTTACTAATGGAAGTTGAGTTGACATGATTTCTGTTTTTTCAAATGAAATTTTCAAACCAATATTCTGAGCTATTTCCTGTAAAGATTTTATTTGTTGTTTTGTTTCCTGAATGTTATTGGCCAGAAGAGCTTTTTTGTTTTAAATTAGTGAACTCCTTTTTTATTTTTCCGTTTTAAGATTGTAATCCGATTCGCTGCGCCAAACAGATACTTTGTCTATTTCATTCCACAAAATAGGATGGACCTTGATGCTTAGCATCGACTGTAATAGATAGGATTCCTTTTCCGTTCTGTCCAAATGCCTTCTTTTCTCTCGGATTTATTCTCGAAGAAAAGCTCGGCTTGAATTTCTTAAGATAGCATCGGTTTTTCTTGTTCTTGTATGATAGGCGAGTTTTGTCGGTTGGAGGTCGCTATCGCGACATTTCGTTAAGAAGATAATGTCGCTAATTAAAAGTGATGTTTTTGACCTCACTTTTTCAAAGCGTTTAATGGATTACAGTGTTTTCTCCCCGTAGAGATGCAAAATGTTACATCTAATATTTTCACGGATGGTAGATAATATTTCTAAATCATTCCGGGTATCGATCCGTTGATCCTGTAAAGAGTCACCAGTTTTTAGATCTCCTTATCACAATTCTGGAATACTCGAATACAAAGTGTATAGAAAACCAACTCACACCGCTCGATACCTCAACGCTAAATCCCATCATCATCCTTCTCAAATCCAAGGAGTAGCGAATACCTTGATTTCCAGATCCTTCCGACTGACACTACCAGATACACGAAGCGAGGAACTACCAAAAATTCCCACAGCCCTTAGACAAAATGGATATTGGCAAAATGGATATATCAGAAAATTGTATCAGGAAGGCCATTTGCCGTCAAGAAACCCAAACACGAAGAACAATAGAGAATCATGAACCAAATACACCAAAGGTCCTGTTACCATACGTAAAAGGAATCACGGATAGGATAGGCAGACTACTAAGGGAACATAAGATCAGAATAGCCTACAAGCCACACAAAACTGTTGCAAACATCCTAAAAAGCCCCAAGGACAAAGTTAGACTGGACACTCATGGGGTGTATTGTATATCTTGTTCCGACAGCAACAGAGCATACATAGGACAAACAAACAGACGAATATCGGCCAGAATACAGGAACATAAAAACGACTTAAAAATCAAACAAACCACTTCCCCTCTGTTCCAGCACCATCTACATACAGGGCATAAAATTAATTTTGAAGGAGCCAAAGAAATAGCGAATATTGAAAACTACAAGGTCCGAACAATCAGAGAAGCCCTTGAAATAGAAGAAAAAGGTGAGCTGAATACGCGAAACGACGTTCGCAACATTCCAAAAGTATGGAAATCCCTTCTGAAAAAAGAAAAAATGTGGCAACCTAGCCGCGAGGTAGACAAATCAATAAACGGACGCCCGACAGCGTTGCCGAGCGCCGCAAATGCTCCCGATCTACCCCAATATAATCTGTGCAGTCGCTTTTGTGGCCGGCCGGCTATAAAAGCGAACACAACGACCCGTGCACGTCAGTTGGACTCTTCAGTCGAAGTGGACAACACTTGAAAATGTCAAATGCGGTTTTGGCGAAACGTCGTGACTCTTCACAGGATCAACGAATCAACACCCGGAATGATTTAGGGATGATTTATATATATATATATATATATATATATATATATATATATATATATATATATATATATATATATATATATATATATATATAACCATATAACTCTCACTTTTCCTGAGATACAAGGATAAGCAAAAATTAAAATGTTTAAGATTTTTTTCATATAACTTTTACAATATATAGTTAGACTACGTTTGGTGGTTTTCAAAAATACCACCATTTACTTCCAAACACTTGTTAACTCCCTAATAAACAGTTCGGGTTACTCTGTGAATTGATTCAGGTCTATTCCTTATGACTGCTGCTGCATTCACCATCCGGTCGAGTAATGCATCTCTAGGGTCTACTTTAGTTGCATCTACAAAGGATTTAACCCACCCTGAAAGACAATAATTCAGAGGATTAAGGTCTGGTGATCTAGCTGGATGATTGTGCGGGCTACTTTATCCAATCCACCGGTTTGGGAAGTTCTTGTTTAAGAAACGCAGAACAGTACAGACTAGTGCAGAATAGCACATAACGGTACAAACAGTACAGAATAGTGCATAACTTTACATAACAGAACAGTACAGAACACTACAGAATACTATAGGACAATAACAACAGCGCAAAACAGTACAGAACGGTACAGAAAAGTACAGAACTGTACAATACTGTACCTCTATGAATAAAAGTGGCAGAAGATGGTAAAGAAGAAATGGAGAAAATAGGTAAGGAATGCAAGGAAGTTTGTAAGGTAGTCCTTATAAAGTATTAGCCCCTTAACTAAACTTTGGAAGGAAAGAAATACTTAAGGAGATAAAAACAACAGTAATTAAAAAAATAATTCGACCAACATTAATGTACATTAGCGAGACGTGGACTTCAACAGAAAAACCTAAGACACTCATGGAAACGAAGTTCCTCTAAAATAGAGAACAAAACAAAAAGAGGCAGAATCAGAAATTAAAATAATTAGAGAAAATCCACTCATTGAACCCATAAATGATAAAATAGCAGGACAATTAAAATGGTTCGGAAATATTAGTCGCATACCGGAAAACAGGGTCACAAATAGAGTGTACGAGGCGCGAGTGCAAGGGAAGAACTGTAAAGGAAGGCCAAGAAGAACATTGGAACAGAAGGTTGAAAAAAGGGGTATAATATGGGATGAAATTGGGGAGCTGACACAAGATAGGAAGAAATGGAAAGACATATATATAAAATTAAGTAAGGTATAGGGTTAAGAATGTCAGTAAGTAACTAAATTCTTGTTCCCAACGTTTCATCGACTACAGAACCAATTCAAATCAAAATATTTTCCGCCGAAAAGTTATTTTAAAGCGCCATCTTTTATTTTCAAACTAAGGTACAATATTCAAGCTTACCGTAAATATAAACAACTTATTAATTAAATTAATCATCAATTCATTAATTAAAATGTTTCAGTGAATGTTAAGTGTACCATTCGAAACACTGGAGTAGAGTCTCTTTTGATCAGAATGTTATGAAATTTTGCCAGAATGTCAGAGAAGAGTGCATATCAAAACTACGCCTGGGATGCGCCATTTGTCTAAAAGATGGCAAAACGATATGAAAAGTGAGGGAGATTACTTTCAAGATTAATTTTGTATTACTTTTTCCATAAATAAATGTCCAAGCTGAAAAAAACGGCCGTTCCAAAAAACGACAAATATTTAAATATAAAGTTTTTATTTCAAATTTGTTACATTTCTTCGAAATCACATATTGTGCATTATTATTTGAGATTTGCATGTGCGCAGCAATCATAATTTAAAAATCCAAATTGCACCGTTTATATTGTTTTATTATAGTAAAAAAACCACAAAGTGTCATGGTTATATTTGGTATAATAATTTTTATAATGCTATAAAATTTACTTCTCCATAAAGATATTAAGCAGTCACACCCACAATGCAGGGTATTTGCAAGTGCAATTATATTTGTTGTGTTTATTTAACACACAACTTTTTTATTTTGTATATTATAGGAGAGAGTGGGGTAATCACGAACGCGAAGTAATTGCACACGTAATAAATACCACATCTAAAAAGAAAGAAAATTGATAATTTAAATATTAAATTAATTCAATTCTTCTATAGGAATTTTCGGTGTGAAACAGTAAATGCGAAGAAAGTAAAAGTAAAGTGTTTGAGTTAGAGGCGCATCAGCAACTAGGCTATTTAGCGACTGGACCTACACCTTAACGTGGGTTCCGAACCACGGTCATCAGCTTCCAACAAACCCAGACCAGCACCCCCCTCGGGCTATAAACCCTTGGTTATGTGCCTACCCATAAGTCTATCAGGAAACCTACCGACTGGCGAGTGACCAACGTAGAACACTTCTCAGAGGGCATCCGGCCTTACCCAGCCTTTAACTGGCGTGACTGAGGAGTAATTCGTAGTCGGATTTTACACTCTTGCCTAGAAACAATCACAAACATTTAGGAAAGATAAACGGACAGAAGAAAGAAAAATAACCATCCGAGCGCTGGAATCGAACCAGCTACCGCTCCAGCGCGGATTCGGCAAAGCAGACGCCCTTAAAAAAAAAAAAAAAAAAGTGCGAAGAGATTTACCGCCAAATCCTAAATCACTTTATTTAACTTCTCGACTCACGTTTCAATAACTATGTTTGAATCATCAGGAGGTACTCAATCTGCTTGCTTGTCAAACGTCTGCGTTCGCAGACTTTCTACGATATTGATGCTCTTTTTAGGTGTGCTCCTCCTGGTTGCTCAATTTTTATCTTCTGTCAATTTCTATATATTTTTCTATATATATGGTGGACCACCATTGGCACTTCCATATATCATCAAAAAGTCCGCGTATTCTTCATTTGAGAATGCAGCCATAATCAAATCAACAATGTCAATTAACGCACTAACAAAACTAAACAAAAACTAACTTAACAAAAACAAATAACACAAGTAACATAATTAAAAGATTAGCGGCCCTGAGTTGAAACAACAAATGCGTTAATCAGCAAAGACATTCAAATCTCGACTAAAAAAAAATGAAACCACGGAGCGCGTTTTTTGAGCTGGTTTTCCGTTTACCTAATGATAGAGAGAGACAGATGATGCAATTCTACTGTGTATGAGGGAGATAGAAGTTTTTTTTTACCTGCTTTGCGCGTGTTGTTTACACAAAAACAGGTTTTTCTCCTGGATCTCGAATATCAACCTAATGCGTATATATAAAGGATACACAAAGTTAGCAAATTAGTGAAGTTGGTAAAACGTTTTTATGGCATGAATGCATACCGTTAGAAAAAGGATAAACCAGAGATTTTTTAAAAGAATTCGAAGAACATGATACCTTTTAGTTTTTTTTATATGCAATTTAAAGATGGGCCTTTAAACTCCGTAAAGAACCCTACAACATTACACATTGAAATAAAAAAATATCTGGGAGGATATACCAATAACTTTTTTTTAATTCAAGTTTCAATGCTGACTTTTGGAAACCTGTTGGACCAATAATGTTTTATGGAGGCTGAGGAGATAGCCAAATATCCCTCCTATTAGCAATTTTAATTTGGCACCAAATACCCTGTATATATATACATATATATATATATATATATATATATATATATATATATATATATATATATATATATATATATATATATATATATATATATATACTGGAACTGGAATTCCTGGTTGGGGCCCGTATCGTTCAAGAACGTTATTTAGATACACACGTTTTAAACCATAGTCATTAATTAGTCTCCTGATGAAGTCATCAAAAAAATGACGAAATATTGAGACGATTAAACACTTGTTTTACTGCTGACCGCTAGCCCGAAAACAACCAATTTCCCCAAGAAAAAACTATAAATTGCACGGTCGAGAAACATATCAAATTATTTATATATATATATATATATATATATATATATATATATATATATATATATATATATATATATATATATATATATATATGTGTGTCGCCATGGCAGGGCCGGGTACACACGCATGTACCGGGTGCAATGACAATATTGTCGGGCGAGTAAAATTCGTGGCGTGCAAAGTGTGTGATAATAAATATCATTTACATTGTGTTAACATCAAAGAGCCAATATCTAAAGCCATAAATGATAAAAATTTGTTTTGGGTATGTGATGGATGTCTGTCAGTATTTGAGGTGAATGTTGACCTTAGTAATAGATTAAAAAGTTTGGAACAATATACTGAAGCGTGTAAGGTGAATACAGAGACATTATTAAATAATTCGTAACATAATGACATCTCGACTCCACAAGGAAAATCATGGACAGATATTGTAAAAAAAAAAAAAATCCTCCGTTAATAATTAGACCGAAAAATAAGCAACAAAATAGTACTACGACGAGGAATGCGATCACGGAAAAAATTAATCCGTCCAATTTATCGGTAGAAATAAACAAATTAAAATCGATAGGTCAGGGATCCGTTATGATTCAATGTAAGGATGACGATTCTCTGAAGAAACTGCAAATAACAGCAATAGAAGAATTATCCGATAATTATGAGGTAGAAATACCTAAATATATTAACCCCAGAATAATTGTGGTTGGCGTTCAAGATAAATATATTGCAACTAATGAAGACTTTTTAGAGCGCATAAAAAATCAGAGTTTTCTTAAAAATACAGATCTGAATATTGAAGTAGTTCGAAAATATATTCCTAAAGGAAATAAACTGTGTAATGTAATACTGGAGGTGTCGGCAGAGATCTATAAGTGCATGTTGAGTAGTAAGAGAGTTTTCTTTGACTGGGACAATTTTCCAGTCTATGAATATTTGGGAGTCCTGCGATGTTACAAGTGTTGGAGGTATGGACATAAAGCGACAAAGTGCAGTCAACAAGATGTTTGTCCTTTATGTAACAAACATCATAAAAGCTCAGAATATAATTCAAATACAAAGGAGTGTACTAATTATAAATTTGCACATGATGTCCTGAAGATACCACATATTAAATATGATCACACAGTGTTTGATAAAAATTGCGAATGTTATAAACGAGCTGTTGAAAGAATGAAGAACAGAACAAAGTATGCATAGCAACCACTTGATTGCTTCAGTGCGTCCACTAGCAATATAGATATATTGCATATTAATATACAGGGAATGACGACTCACATGTTGCAACTGAGGCAGTTTGTAGAAGATAGAAACCCATGGATCTTGTGTGTTACTGAAACTCATATAACACGAGATGTAGAAGAGAACGAAATTAACAAAACTGGATATACGGCTGTTGTCTGTTATTCGGATAGTCGTCATACGGGGGGTGCTATTATTTATATTAAATCTGGCTTGAAATATTGGGTAGTTTCTGTCGAGACAGTTCTAACCAGTTACTGGGTCGTAACATTTAAGATACAGATAAATAAGCTATTTTTCTTGGTAGCAGCCTGCTATAGATCGCCTAGTGCCTCTGTAGGTGACTTTTTAAACTATTTGGAAGACAATCTAAGTGAAAATGAATTTCAAAGAAATAAAACCTTTCTTCTGGGTGATATAAATATCGATTTATTGAAGAACAGCAGTGAGTCTAGAAGGTTGAAAGACATTATCAGTGGAGCAGGTTTCACACAGAGTGTTACTAGGGAAACCCACAATAGTGGTATCTCACAAACACTGATTGATCACATAATTACCAATGATTTTGGAGCTGTGGAGCTTGGTAGAGATTTTCCGATGATAAGCGATCATGAGATTATTGGTACCGGTTTAAACTTCAGGGTATTGTATGTGAAACACCTCAACATACGTATGCTCGGAATCTGAATGAGCAAGCAGTCTCGAGGCTGATTACTAAGTTAATGGGGATGATTGGGACTACAATTCCATTGACGTTAGTAAATTATATGTTGATTTTATGCAAACTCTACATGATGCTATTGATATGGCTGCTCCCTTAAAATTAGTACAACCTAGAAAGTTCCCTTGGATGAGCAAAGAGCTAAGAAATGCTCAAGTTGAGAGGGACAGAGCGTATAGAAAGTTTTCTTTCACAAAGAATGAACATGATTGGAGAATTTATAAGCAGAAAAGAAATATTGCACTGTCCATGATGCGACTTGAGAGGAAAAAGTACCTTAATAATAATATCGATGCTTGTAGGGGGGGCGGGAGAAAGATGTGGAGAACAATAAAGGATTTGCTGGGTAATGGTAAGGGGCGTGCCGATTTTTCGCGAATCGACTTTGATACTCACTACGGACCTACGGAGGAGAACTTCAATAACTTTTACTTCGATAGTTTGAATGAAGTAGAACAGAGTATCGAAGAGCAGGACTGGAGCAGTGATGTCAAAGTATGCAAGACTCACGATTTTTCTGAGTTTAAACATGTTACTCTAAACAAATTAAGAAAAGTTGTGTTTAGTTTAAAAAGCCGAAGTACGAGTGACAATGAAATTACGATAAGGTTAATGAAAAATAAAATTTGTGTCATCGATTATCCTTTGTTGTACTTAATTAATACAAGTTTTGAAACGAATACATTTCCTGACGACTTAAAAATCAGCATTATTGTACCAATTCCAAAAATACCAAAGCCTAGTATATCAAGTGACTTTCGACCAATTAATTTATTACCTGTTGTTGATAAAATCATTGAGACTATAGTATGTACAGAGTTGAAAACTTATTTTGAAACCAATAAATTGTTATTTTCTGCTCAATCATGGTTTAGGACAAAACATTCTTGTGAGACGGCTATTCAGTATGTCTGCGCACCATGGAGGAGCGATATGAAGGTCGGAAAAACTGTGTTTAGTGTATTTATAGATTTAAAGCGAGAATTCGAAGCTATTGACCGGGATATACTGTGTAAAAAATTATTAAGTTATGGTGTAAGATCGAAAGCTTTAAAATGGATCAAGAGTTACTTAACAGACAGACATCATAGGACGAGGGTTGAGGGAAAAGTGTCGGCAAAGAGGGAAAGTGCGTGGGGAGTTCCTCAGGGTAGTGTTTTGGGCCCGTTGCTGTTTTTGATATATATCAACGATATTTCTACAATATTGGATAAATGTTTTATTAGTCTTTTTGCAGATGATACTCTCGTATCTGTGTCTGGGTATAATTTGCCTGAGATGGTTGAAACCATGAATAGTGAACTGGCAATACTATTTAGATAGCTATGCAAAAATAAACTTAAACTAAACGAACTGAAAACAAGGTGCATGGTGATAGGGTCTAAAGCAAACTGCAAAAGACTTAATGAGTTAGGGTTAAAAATAAATATAAATAATTGTGATATTGAAATTGTAAATGAAATTAAATACTTAGGAGTACTGTTGGATCCTCAGCTAACATTTTGTAATCATGTCAGTTATCTATGTAGAAAGATTGGAAAAAAAAATAGGGTTCTTTAGTCGTAGATCGTCACATTTATCACCATGGTCCAAGAGGCTTGTATATAATACTATAGTTTTACCCCATTTTACCTATTGAATGTCTGTGCTGATATCATGTAATAAGGAGAGTATTGGTAGACTTCAAATACAGCAGAACAAGGCTATGCGTATACTATTGAACTGTAATAGGTATACACCGATAGAGGTATGTTGCGGTCTTTGGATTGGTTTTCAGTTGCGCGGGCTACTGAAGGGGCTAACATTCAATTGATATATAAAATAAAACATAATTTGTTGCCCGATTATTTGAATACTTTTTTGGTACAAAGAGTAAATATGCATTCTTACGATGTCAGTTCTAAGAACAATTATGATGTTCCAATTGTGAGAACTACTGCTATCCAGAAGACATTGTTTTGGGAAGGTGTTTGTCTCTTCAATGCTTTGCCCGCCCACATAGGGAGCGCTCCTAATGCACATGTATTTAATAGACTGTTAAATTATTATTTGAAGCAATAGAGTGTTTTATCATTTGAACAATGTTGGTTATTGGCTTTTGATTGTATTTTCTTTTGTTAAGATTTTTTTAGAATTTTTCTTACTTTTAGTTTTTTTTATATAATGATTTTGTTTTGTTACTATTAGCTGTATATGCTAAATAAAGTGTGTATTTATTATTTATATATATATATATATATATATATATATATATATATATATATATATATATATATATATATATATATATATATATATATATATATATCTGTGTGTGTGTGTGTGTGTGTGTGCGTGTATTTTCTTGGACTGCGTCCAATGAGACAGCAGTAGCTGAGTGTCATCACACACCCAACCGCTGGGTTCCACAATCTCATGTGGAACACACAACAACCTGCGTCTCCGCCTAAATGAACACTTTTATTGTTTGAAGAAGCTGAACCTCGAGAGACGAAACATATGTCAACCAGTTGAAGGGATAGGTGGGGCTCCTTCCCGGTCATTGAACGCAGTCCAAGAAAATCTAACACTACATATATATACGCCATCCGACGGGAGGTCGGCGAAAACATGGGTTGTTGGCTGTGGATAGGGTCTCCCTATTCTTGATGGTATGATATATGTCGGCGCCCTGAAAAGACTGAATCTCAAGAGACGAAACATATGTCATCCAGTTGAAGGGGTAGGTGGGACTCCTTCCCGGTCAAGCAACTAACAAAAGTGTTCATATATATATATATATATATATATATATATATATATATATATATATATATATATATATATATATATATATATATATATATATATATATATATATATATATATATATATATATATATATATATATATATATATATATATATATATATATATATAGATATATATATATATATATATATATATATATATATATATATATATATATATATATATATATATATGTTACTTCTAATATTTTCACGAATTGTACATGATGTTTTTTAATTATTCCGGGTGTCGATCTGTTCATTCTGTGAAGAATCACAACGTTTCGCCAAAATCTCATTTCGCATTTTCAAGTGTTGTCCGCTTCGAGTGTCAACAATTTTATAAAACTATAATAAATTCTAGATATTTTCGATATTATTGATAATAATCCGTTTACGTTATCAGTAAACACCAACTATTCGTCAATAACTTTCATAAGAAATACCTCTATCGGTAAGTTATCTAGGGTTAATTTACAGTATTATCTATGTTTTACTAATATCTATATTTTACTAATAATAATTGTAAATACTACTTAAGTTACAAAACTTTTTATATTTCAGAAAAAAATGACGTTTGTAGGGCTTAAAACATTGGCTATACGGAGTTAATGAATTTATTACCGGGAATATCTTCATAGATATGAGTTTTATGAAGAAAATGGAGAGGACCTTTTTTGTAGAGAATTTAATTTCCTACATTGTTAAAATTGCTTCTATATATTTTTTCTCAAATCCGTATACTTTAAGAGACACTTACAAAAAAATACAATTTTATCAAAAAATGAACTTAGAGCGTCTTGAGGCACGTGTAATTTTTGTTAAAAAAAATCCCCCGTATTTTTTCACCAAAAGGGAGGTTTTTTTGGGGCGTCGGAAAAAATTTAATTTTTAACGACCACCTAAATATATAAGTTAGTTAAGTTATAAGTTAGTTTATTTTGAAGATTCGCATGGTTTTTTATGTACCTAATTTAAAGTAGTGTAGTCAGTTGGCAGATATTTAAAGTAGATTCTTCAGTTGATTGTGAATGTAGTTCCTGTTCCTTTAGTTTATTGTATTATTAAAAAAAAAGAATGATATTGTATTGTGACAATTGTATTATAACAATTAAGTAATTTTACATGTGCTTTTTTCTGGGAATTCTCAGAACCATTACTCAGACTGTATTTTTTACATATTTAATAGCGGAGAATGGTTGAAGTCTTTTTGGTCGTCAAGAAGGACATCTGTGTATTTGTGGCGTTTTATTTCCAAACATTCTAGTAAATTCAGTTTGGTACCATTATTTTCTATGTGTAAGATTTTAAAATCATTATTAAATGTATGTTTTTATTTAATAAGATTTTCCACGAATGTTGAGTCCATTTTATTATTTAGATAGCTGTGCTTGTGCTCTGCGAGTCTGAGTATAAATCTACTTATTTGTCCTATATAAAATTTATTGCTCGAGCCACAGTTCATTTGGCAGACGCCTGTTTTATTGTCTTTCCCTGTTTTGGTTTATGGTTTTTTTAAATTTTCGTCTAAGGGATTGTTGGTTCTAAAGGCTACATTTATATTAACGCTGTTGTTATGTCCATAATAACAGAGACTTTTAAATCCAAATTCTTTAATTTTAATCCTAGTGTAGGCTTCCTAAAGGGCTTTATTTTTCTATTTTTTACAGGCTATTTTATCAACTATTGAAACTGGATAGCCGTTATTAACCGGAATTTGCTTAATTAAATTTAATTCTGTATTGTATTTGTCTGGATTTAGACGAACATGAATTGTGATATCAGTGTGAGAAGGTTTATGGAAAATCGAAAACGAATGCTTATTCGAATTTTTAGAAATCGTTAGGTCCAAGAAGTTTATTGAACTGTTGGTTCATTTCGACTTTAAATATGATGTTTTCATGGATGGAATTTAGCGTCCAACTGTCTCTTTGTACCCGCGAAGCAAGTCAAAATATCATCGACATCTAGGTACCAAGATAAACATTGCTTACTAATTACTTAGTACCTACTATTTGTCACAATACATTTTCATTCTTTGTCAATCATCCGAAGAAGCTTCACTGTAGCGAAACGCGTTATGTTGTAGATAAAAATTTAATTAGACAACTTTGTTTTATTTATACAATTTAGCATGAATTTCCATCAAGAAAATGCCAATTAGCGTGTTCTAAATATTATCTTTATTTTATAGTTTATTTATTAAATACAGTGAATTATATATTTACAATTCGTTTTTCCGTTTTTAAAAACTAATTTATTTATAAATAAAACTAGCTTCTAACAAAACAACGAAAGGGGAGTCTTCGTGTGGTCTTCCTGAGTCTTCATTCGTAATGACCAACTGACGATAGGGGACGCCTTGAATCGTAACGCACTTATCTTTGTAATGGGTAACGGAGACTTGACTCTCGGAGGCACTGATACACTGGACTCGAACACTAATAACTGACTTTCGCGTGACAGCTAATAGGTGAATTCTTCTTATGTCTTGTGGCACTCTGTATTTATAGTCCTGTTTGGATTGTGAGGAATACACAAGAATTTTATCGGTTTACTGAAACACATTGGTATTTAACTATATATAACTAATGTAATCTATTTTCTTCAGGAAGGTAAAAAAAAATAAATAAATAATGTATTAGGCGAAACTATGTTAGTATTGTTTATACGTGTTAATAGGATTATATTATATGTTAATTATAATTAATATTGAAACAAAACAACTTTCAAAAGTATTTATATATAATAATTAATGTACATGTATCCTTAATATTAGCTAACGTTCTTCTTTCTACCAACATAAAAAAAATAAAATCCAACAATACCATGGCTTATTCGTTGATGGGGCAACCGTAACAATTTCTATAAAAAAAGGAAAATATTAATTTATATATATATATATATATATATATATATATATATATATATATATATATATATATAAATATACATATACATATATATATATATATATATATATATATATATATATATATATATATATATATATATATATATTAGGGTAGTCTGATAAGTTTCCAGCCTAAAACAGAAACAAGTATTTTTTATCAAATTCAGTAGTTTAATTTCTCAACTAGTATCCTTGTAATTCTATACACATTCCCAACGGGGCATGTCTTTAACCCGTCCAAATAATACTTGATATTTTCTTCTGCAAAACAGTCGATTACGAACATGATGGCCTCTTCATTCGATGAACATCTCTGTCCTCCAAGCGAAACTTTGAGCCTAGGAAAGAGAAAAAAGTCGCTTGTGAATACGGTGGATGATCAATCAATTCGAATCCCAATTTGTGAAATTTTGCCATGGCGACTACTGAACTGTGAGACTCGCGTTATCCAGGAGGAACTAAACTTTATTTTCTTCAAATGCGGACGTTTTTCCGCAATTTCGGCCTTCAGCCTAATCCTGTTATTTGTTTTCCTTTTTCAAATTAGTCAATTAACACAACGCCATGACCATGATGTAAAGAATGTTATCAGTCATGACACCATGACCATCACCTATGATGACTGCTACCAGCCATTACTGTTATCAGCCAGCCATGACCATGTTATCAGCCATGACTGTGAAGAATGTTATCATCCAATTAGATATAAATAAGCGTACGGACCATGATGAGCTTGGAGCTCAAATACTAAAAATATTAAAAATTAGTAAGGCGTTTGATACTGTGTCGCATTCTATTTTATTAAAAAAGCTGGAAGCATTAGGGATAAGAGATTGTTAAAGTGAATGGGCATAAAAACACAGAGAAATCAGTGTTGTGTGGAGTCCCTCAGGGTACTGTTTTAGGCTCAATATTATTTATAATTTATACAAATGACCTTAGTTCCTTAAGAATAAAGGGCCACAATTTTACATTTGCTGATGACACAGCCCTGCTATACGCAGGGGATACAAAATTAAAAATGCTGCAAAATATTCAAAGCGAATTGAAAATATTGAAAAGCTGGTTTGTTGGAAATAAAATGCTCGTTAATATGGGTAAGAGGGAAAGACGAGGATGCTTAATTTTGCACTTCAGAAACCC
Organism: Cosmopolites sordidus; assembly: GCA_031761425.1. Lineage (NCBI taxonomy): Eukaryota > Metazoa > Arthropoda > Insecta > Coleoptera > Curculionidae > Cosmopolites > Cosmopolites sordidus. Next base: position 16,595 of record JARFXV010002443.1, read on the forward strand.
TGGCACTTCAATGAGTTTATTAAATGGTATCATTTAAACTGCAGATTTGCATCATGTGATTGTATAGAGCTGAAACAGTCTGTTGCAGTTAAGTACCTTGGTATTACTTTGGATGAGCTACTTTCTTGGAAATCTCATATACTTAATTTAAAGAAAAGGCTCTTTCTTGTGACGGCCCAATTTAAGAAAGTGTCAGAGTGTATGTCATTTGATATATTAAGAGATATATACTACGCTCTTGCTAATTCTATTTTTACATATGGAATTGTTGCCTGGGGTGGCACAACAGCCACCTTGAGTCGATTGAGACTTTTTATTATGACAGGAATTCTTCCTTTGAAATGTTAGTATTATGTGGCGATAGCTGTTCTCCTACATAATCATCTTAGCTCTCTGGAGTATACATATAAGCAACACGTTCATTATGACGCAAGGCCTGGTGGTGCGATTGTTTTAAACATTCTATTCACTAACAAAACTGGAGTGAGAAAGTCCTCTTATATCTTGACCTCTCGGTTGTTTAATCTTTTGCCGGAATACATAAGAGATAACATTGTGAAGAAGAAAGTTATCTGGTATTTAAGCAAAATATAAAAGAATTGTGCGCGCTCATTCAAGTCGTTGTTTGTCAGCATGGCTGAATTGATTTCCCTTGTTATTGAGCCTTAATATAAGGGTCAGGGTTGTGTACTTTTTCATCATTTTGTTCTTATTTCATGTAATGTGAATGCCTGTGCTGAATGTTGTGATGGTTTTTCTTTTTCTAAAATTTCTATTTTCTTTTCTTGAATTTGACCCACGCAAAACAGTGCTTTGTGGGTTGTAGGTTACTATTTTATTATGTTAGCTTAGGAACTAAACATATAGGCTGTATGGTATTGTATTAAAAAGTATTGTATTATATATTGCATAGATTGTTTTGTGAGGATCTTAAGAATAACTATTCCAAAAAACATCGCCATCGCTTCTCCGGCCGATGGAATAGTCTTCGCCTTTCTGGGAGTCGATTCACCCTTCGCAGTCCGCTGTTTCCCCTGTGCCTTGGCTTCAGGACTGTAGTGGTGTATCCAGGTTTCAACTACAGTTACTGATCGACGCCAAAACTTCGACTTATTTCGCTTAAATTGCCTCAACAGGGCTTCAGAAATGTTCATTCAAATGCGTTTTTGGTGAGTGAGCAATCGCGGAACCCAACGAACGGTTAGCTTTTTCATAGCCAAATCTTCAGTCAATATATGACAAACACGTTGTTTCAAGAAGTCCACAGCCTCTGCTATCCTGCTAACCTTAAGTCGACGGTCGTCTAGCACCATTTAGTAAACTTTTTCAATGTTGGTAGAGGTTGCAGTTTTTGGCCATCCCGAACATTCACCATCCACCAAACTGATACTACCACGTTTAAATTCAGCTACCAAAAATTCCACGAGTGAAAATGATGGCGCAGGTCCTCGTAAACAGATTTCATTTTAGCTTTAATTTGCGTAGCCGCATTGCCCTTCAAAGGCAAGAATTTAATGAAGGCTCGATATTCAATTTTTTCCATTTTTATAAAAACACCGACGTAAATGACTATTAAACAACAACTGACCATCTAATATGGGTGAAATTTTCAAGGTTATTTTTCTACTCATGCGCAATTATATTTCCAGAATATTTTTGACGAGTAACGCCATCTTCATGTTGAGGATGGAAACTTTTCATACTACACTAATCGCTAAAGTGACAGAACAGTGATCTTACCTGTTGTAGTTGTAGGAGCAACAGTTGTGGTAGGTATCAAGATACAACTAAAAATAATTCCAAAATTAATGTTACGTTTCACAGGACATATTCGAGGATGGAGAAAAAATCAGGTACTTTTTAAATGAAATATATAATTTTTTTTATTGAAAACTGATTTATTTCTCAACAGTCTCCTTTTAGCTCGCTACACGCCCAACGCCCAACGATATTCCAATTTTTGCATGCGTTACTAAAAGTGCGACTTATCGAACTCAATATGTTTCGGTGGTGATCTCTTCAATTAATGTGAATTTCCTTCCAGCTAGACAGTGAAACTGACCAATTTCGCTGCTGAAGGGTGCGGATAGAAACAGTAGTTTTTTTTTGCCAAATGAGGGAATTTGTTTCACCTCTACGTGAAATTTGACCAATAATGCAGAAAATATGGGCATAACCTTTTCAATTGGTGTGTGGCGGCTCAGCGTCTACAATAACTGGCGTTAGCTATCACACCAAGGCACAAGTAAATATCAAGCCAAGCAAAGACAGACATATGTTTTGGGCGGCAATTCTCGGCAGTGGGAAGATGGAGGTATGGTTCTCAACATGTCAACAGAGGTGTTAAACTAATTTATTGTAAAATTACATCTTAGTTGTAAATAAAGATGAGTGTCGAGTTCTTCAGTGTTTCCTTTGGACAATAGTGTAGTTATAAGGTATGAAACCAGCACAACATTGGCAAACCCAGCCAAACGAAGCTACCACGCCCACATCGTAACCTATAGGTGGTAACCTTCGCCTTCTTCGGGGCACGTTCACGGGGCAAAACCCATTTTGTTTACTGTTCCTTCGTTTCTGGTGTCCAGTGATGAATCCAACTTTCGTGTTTCAACAGTCATGAATTATCCAAGAAACTTGTTCCGATTGTGCGGACAAACGAACTGTGAGTTTGCGTGCCTCCAATGTCAAGATTATTCAGTTATGGGAGTCCGGGGGACTTTCCCAGGTGAGTGAGTTGAACCATCTTTTAAAATTTAATTTAAATTTCGCGCTAGTAAAATGTCAATACGGTCATTGGTCGCGCCGGAGACCAATTACAAATATGCCGCCATTTTTCACGATGTGAAGCGTATTTATTTATTGTGGAGTGATTTTATATAATTTTAGTAGTTTTGAGATTACTACCGTGTTTATGAGGTACGTATTGTGTGTTACTACAATTGCGTTGCCTGGTAACTGTTATTTAATGTGTACTTCAGCAAGATAATATTTTAAAAAATATTAAGAACACGAATGACGTACAACCAAGAGAGCAAGTAGGTTTCAAAAGTGGATTCACTACAATCCAGGTTGTCCAACAGACCATAGAAAGGCACAAGGGTACACCATGCCACTATGCTTGGCTTTTATTGGCTATGAAAAGGTTTGACTTAATGTCGAAGCAAGCCATAATATATTAAATATCCAGTTTCCTTAGACCAGTGAAAGATAATATTCCACAAGAATCACATGGTGTCTATGAGATTTCTTGTTCTGGCTGCACCCAATTATATATCGGCCAAACTAATAGACGTTTCTAAAATCGCATATACGAGCATTCTCTCGCCGTCCGAAAATCGGATCTCTCCTCGACTTTAACAGAACATCATATCCAAACGGGTCACAAAATAGATTTCGACATGGCCAAAATAATCGCACCTATATATGCCTACAAACCTCGCATAATTCGTGAAGCAATTGAGATCGAAAAAACGTACAGACTGCTTAAACAAGAGGGACAGTCTTAGAGTTCTAAATACATGAAAACCGCTTATTTCCAAATTGCCCATCCGAAACCCTTCCAGTCAAACGTCTCAACCCCTCCCTCAACCCGCCCCACCCACAACCTCACCTATTAATACAGAGGTCGCGCCATATATATATATATATATATATATATATATATATATATATATATATATATATATATATATATATATATATCTATATATATATATATATATATATATATATATATATATATATATATATATATATATATATATCTATATATATATATATATATATATATATATATATATATATATATATATATATATATATATATATATATATATATAGCTTCCTAAAGCCTCAACCCTTCGTCCACGTCGCAGGAAGCGGACAACGGCTGAACCCGAACGTTTATTTCGGGAACAGACGGCTAACAGGGCTCTGGCAAAAAAACCCAGGTCGCGTCTGCAGTGGCAACCACCGGCAACCTGGTCGGCGTCTATTCACCCAGAGGGTGCGGCTGTACACCACGCTCCAGGAACTAACAATCACTGGTTCTAAACTCCCAGTCGAAACACTGGACCCATAAGCTTATAAGCAATCATGACGCGTGCAAGTAATAACAATAATACCCCAGGTGGTAACCAATCCACCCGTCGACAGACGGCAACCGGGTGCTGGGATTCTGGGGAACCTGGACTTTCACGATTTCAAAAAAGTCGGAGCTTTCCGGCAAATTTCCACATAAAAATCCTACATACATTGGCACCTTCAACATTAACACGCTAATCCAACCAGGAAAACTTTACAACCTAACCTCAGAACTTAACAGACAAAAGATACTTGTGCTTGCCCTACAAGAAACACGCATCATAGATGAGGATACGGTAGACTACGGGAACTATCGCATATTCAAAAGCAGGACAGACAAACGAGTCACCAGGGGTGCTCCGCTTCTGGGCATGGCCTTTGTGGTACACAAAGGGATAGTTAACTCTATTAAGAAAATTACCCCCATAAACAATAGACTGATGACAATGCGCATACAGTGCGTCAATAAAAAATACACCATGATTAATGTACATGCCCCCACAAACGGGGACAACAAGAAAGACCCCAAGTTTACAGAGAAATTCTGGGCAACACTAGAAAAGATAATGGCAAAGGTCCCAAAGGAAGACGTCAAAATTTTACTGGGCGACTTTAACGCACAAATCGGTAGGGAAAAAATCCATCAGAAAACCGTAGGCAAATTCCCCGGTCACAAATTCACCAACAAGAACGGCATAAGACTTATCGAACTATGCCAACAGAATAACTTGAAGATCATGTCAACTTCCCTCAGAAAATCTCCACGAAAACAGAAGACATGGAGATCGCCTATACAACAGATTGGTGAATTCCAGATAGACCACGTTGCGATCTCATACCCACAACAAAGAGAGATCCATGATGTTCAAGTCCGCAGGGGCGCAAACATCGACTCAGACCACTACCTAACACGAGTCAAAGTAAAATCCACCCCAAGGAGAATTCATCAGAAGAAGGCACATCTACAGAAATTCGACACGAAAAGGATCAAGGAATCCAACATAACAGAGGAATGGGAAAAGGAACAGGCATGGGAAAAATTCCACAAAAAAATTACACAAAAAGCACAGTAACTGATCCCATTGAAAAAGAACACAAAACACCCGTAGTGGGACTGGGAATGCGAAAGTGCATTGCAGCGACGCAAACGAGCATTTCAGGAGGACAACAGTAAAAAATCCCCAGAAAGCCAACAGCTTTTTAACGACACTAGTAAACAGACCGCCAAAGTTATTAGACAAACTAAGAGGAAGTTCACGAAGGAACAACTAGACTCTACAGAGGAGAACTTCCGCAATCATAACACGAGAGATTTTTATAGGACTTTCGCAAGAGAAATCCGTGTGTACACACCACAAAATCTTTGCTTTAGAAAGCGGAATGGGAGATTAGCGCTAAACAATCAGGAGAATTGTCAGGAGCTGGCACACTATTTCTCTGATCTCCTCAATTGCCCCGAACACGACACAAGATTCCCCAAGGAAAATAGTGTCTATACCCACTCAGAATCACCACCACCAACACAGGAAGAGATTCACAGGCACATACAAAAACTGAAGAATAACAGGACATCCGGTGAAGATGGTATCACCGCGGAACTATTGAAAAACCTCGGACCAAACTCACTGCGGGAACTCACGTAAATTATCACGAACATCTGGCAAACAGAAAAATTACCAGATGAATGGAAATGTGCTCTTATACACCCACTGCACAAAAAAGGAGACAGAACAGATGTGAACAACTACAGAGGAATCCCCTTACTACAAGTCACTTATAAAATCTTCTCAGCATGCCTTCTCCAGAGAACACAGGAACAATTAGAACACAAAATTGGCGAGTACCAAGCAGGCTTTCGCCCTGATCGCTCATGCACTGAACAAATCTTTAACTTAAAAACAATACTGAAATACAAAGCTATCAGGAACGTCCCAATCATCTGCACGTTCGTTGACTTCAAGAAAGCATACGACTGCATTGACCGAAAATCTCTGTTCAACATCCTAGAAGAACAAGGACTCGACCCCAAAACACTACGATTGATCAAGCAGACACTGACCGACACAATCTCTAAAGTGAAATTTATGGGAGAAATTTCCGAACCCTTCCTGATTAAAACCGGAGTACGCCAAGGAGATGGGTTATCCCCACTCCTCTTCAACCTGGTCCTGGACAAAGTCATAAGAGAATGGGAAAAGGAACTGAAAAATCAAGGACACTGGAAACCAATACGACTCGGATGAACCAAAAACAACATAGAAATATCATGCCTAGCCTTCGCGGACGACCTAGCCATACTCGCAGACAATGAAAAAATGGCAACCAAATAGATCGAAGTCCTCAAGGAATGTGCAGAGAAAGTTGGCCTACAAATATCCTTTCAAAAAACCGAATTCTTCTCCTCAAAATTAAATGTCCAAAATTTGAACACCAAATACGGCAAAATAAATAGGATATCTCACTTCAAATACCTGGGCGAGATCCTCGAACCCACAGGAGGTGAGAAGATAGTACAGAAGACTCGATTGCAGAAGATGAAGAGGGCATACGGCAAGACACACAATATCTACAATAAGAAATGCCTATCCACACACGCAAAAATAAGACACTACAACATAGTAATCAAACCAGAGGTACTATACGCAAGCAAGACACTTACACTCCAAACAAAAAGCGGCATAGAAAACATACCACAAGAAGAACGCAAAATTATGAGGAAAATTCTCGGCCCAAAACTGACAGAGGAAGGATACAGACTACATTCTAGAAAGACCACAGAGAGAATGTCCAACGTAGCGGCGGACATAAGAAAAAGAAGGTTGAAATTCTATGGACATATCAGTAGACTCCCACCGACAAAACTCACCAACAGAATTCCTACGTACATACAAGGAGTCAAGCCAACAGTACCATGGATCGCACAAGTCAGAGCTGATCTGGGAAAGGCACAAATGAGTCCGACAGAGATTGAGGATAGAAGAACGTACAGACACAAAATACATATGTGGAACGTTGCATCAGAGAGCGAAGTTTCGAGGAGATCAGGAACAAAGTGGACGGAGGAGAGAAAGAGAATCCACGGAGAAAGGATGAGAGAGGTGTGGAGGATTAGAAAGAACACTCGAAAATGGGTCAGGATGCTTTGCGTGATCCAACCGGGTCTATACGCACCTAATAATAATATATATATATATATATATATATATATATATATATATATATATATATATATATATATATATATATATATATATATATATATATATATATATATATATATATATGTGACGTGACAATACTTACTAATCGGTAGCATTTTCTGTTGTATCGCATTTATAACCGTCATCGCAAAGCTCCTTTTCTCCATACCATGCTAAAAAGAATACCCACCAACAGGTCTGGTAAGCAGTTTCGTTGACACAGTTGAAACCTGTGCTTGGGCATGTAGTAATCTTAACAGTAGTGGTAGTAGTAATCGTGGTTGTGGTGGTGGTTGGAGCAGCCGTTGTTGTTATTGCAATACAACTAGAAGAAAAACAGAATAGAACTTAAAGGTATGTGAAAATATTCTTATAATCCAATATAGTACAGCAGGAAATAATTGATATAATTCCACTGTCTTTTGGGGATATCTGAAACTAGCCCCTTATCTTCGGGTTTATAACGCAAAATTAAAGAAAAACGTGGTATAGGTTGTAGTGATGGACGATTTTTTTATACCGGTGACTTAGATAGTCACTGTTACTACCGGCAACCTAATTCTTCATAAAGCAGCGACTCTGATGCCGCTATTTATTTTAAAAATCGCCGTTACCGATATAGCCGAGAACCGCGTATTTGCTTATAACTTAATTTATTGCTAAAATTTGCTTATAACCTGCATCTTCTTATAGCATGCATCTTCTTATAGTGTGCAGACTATATGTTTAAAGCGAGCAGTGGATGTATATATGCTTATAACGTGCATCTGCTTAAAACACGTTGTCGCCATGTTATCTCTTATTACGTGCATTTGCTTATAGCGGGTACTCGATAAAAAATTGCTTATAACGTGCATCTGCTTATAGCGTGCAGACGACGAGTGTTCTCTTATAACGTGTATCTGCTTAAAGCGAGTAGTGGATGTATACATGCTTATAACGTGCATCTGCTTATTGCGCGCAATTGAAGAAAATTTGGTTATAACGTGTATATGCTTATAGCGCGTAGTTTGCTGTCTCTTCTCTTTTTCCCATTTGATTGGACGTTTGACGTTGATGACGTGCCGGACGGGCTCCCACCTCCCACGCTCCTACTGCTCCCTGCTCCAGTGTGTCATTCACACAACGAAACAGCGACCGCAGTCAATGTTAAAAGAAATGGTGAGTTATATCAGCCAGTCGTCGGTATACCTGTGACCTAAAAGCCACTGATAAGCTCATCACTAATAGGTTGATCAATACGAGTGTCAGAACTTTAAAATGAGATACAATGATAACTACAAGTAAAAATCCAGTAATTTTTATTTCATCTTGAAAAACAAATAATGACATTATATCATGAAAATAAAGTCATTTATCGGCTTTATCTGGTGGTATGCATTTTGGAGACCGAATTATTGATTACTCTTTCACACAAATCGCGCGCAATATTTTCAGTGGTGTCCTAAATATTTGGTTTAAGGTCAAGAATTTTTCGGGGTTTATTTCTGTAAACCAGAGATTTAATATAACTCAAAGCTCCTTCTATAAGTTTCAATTATTCGCGTTTTCAGTATTAACTTCTTGTATTCGCGGATGAGAATGTCTTCATTCGCCGATCCAATACTAATGATTCATATTGTATTTTTAGAATAATAGTATTTATAAACAAAAAAGTCTTATTGCCATTTGGCCGAAAGTATTTTGATAAATAAGTCGCCGCAGCCCTACGCCACAGGGTTACGCATGACGCTATGGCTTTTGATAAAAGCCTTCTTCGCACTATGAGAGCCGAATATTTTGTTTTACTGCTTCAACTTGTCATTCGTCGCAATAAGTTCAAGGTGCCACAATCACTGCATCAAAATTATTTGAAAAGCTGCATCTCTAGACACTTCATCAGCAGCAATATATCCAGAAGAATTTTCAGTTAATTTCAAGTTAATTGCTGATGGTGAATACAAACCTGAACAAGTATTTAATGCAAACGAAACTTCCCTGTTTTGGAAAAGAATGCCAAAAATTTTATATCCAAAAGTGAAAAAAGTGGGGCGGACGCCTCTGGTTTTAAGTGAGCAAAAGTTAGAGCTACACTACCGCTCTGTTTTAATAGATCAGAAGATTGCTTAATTAAGCCAGTTACGCTTTGCAGATCGCTAAATCCTAGTTCTTTAAGAAATCAAACCAAGGACAACCTACCAGTGTTTTGGCGTTCAAACAAGAAAGCTTAGGTTACAAGAATCATTTTCTGTGACTGGTTCCGAGATTGTTTTGTTCCTATAGTTGAAATTAATTTAGAGAAAAATAATTTAGATTTCAAGACAGTTCTAGTTTTGGACAATGCTCACACTATGAGCTAACACGATGGTCTTACTCTAACATACTACTTACTCAAGGAATATTCCAGGCCTTTAATTAAACTCTTTTACATTAGACAAATCCTTAAAATCATACTAAATACCATGGAATATGATCCTGATATGTATGTTATGCAATGCTGGAAAAATTAATATATTCATTCAACTTTAGCTCCACAGCCCTCTGTAGGTCTGGGCTGCTGCAACTTTCTTCTTCCATCTGAACCTATCACCTTCAGTTTTCTAATTTGGTTTTGTACAGTCGTATTTTCGTACTGCAGGTTAAAATAATATCGGTTCGCTAGCAGGATACGTCATTGATTTCATCACATAGTGGTTTTCGAAGTTGACTGATGCGAGATAGGTGAACTAAAGAGAGAATTTGAAGTCGTAGTTGTTTACTGAGTAGTTTTGGCTGATATTTCCAATTACGTTGAAAACACCCTTAATTTGTTTTGTTGAAGACAGCATTAATTTGGTTTTGAGTTCATGAGTGCTGGGAATTTTGTTTTCGTAGCTTCGGTTCCCCAGATGCGATGTCCACGTTATAGCCATAAGCAATAACACCGATTTATAAAACATAAACATGTAACTACTGACTCCAGTAGAGCGATGTTAAAACGATGTTAAAAAAGGAGGCCAATCCATAACGCTTAGGCTGCTGTATGTCTCAAGTTCACTTAATGCAATGTTTTGAACTCTAACGAAGAAGAAATGAGAACTCAAAAATGAGTAGAAACAAATTCCCAACACATCCAGAATTGTATTAAAACACAAAACTCTGGATTTTTAAAGTGATAATTGGATGAGAATTGAGAGTGAAATTTCAAGGACGCGTCTCGTTGAGGCACATTTCGTTACATAAGAGAGAAGAAAGATATAACGTAGAGAGAAGGAGAAAGAGAGCTATACATTCGGACGCCACGGTAGTGGAGCAAAAGGGAGCGATGTATACACAACGATACAAAGCGATAGAATAAGATAGTGTCGCGCATGCGCGCGTTGTAGATGTCAGGCGCTGTATATGAATTTAAGAAGTTTCATTTCTATCACGTGTACGGTGCTGCACGCGCAACATTCTTGAAGTGAAACTTCTTAGGCGGCTATTCGATAATCGACAGTTGGACGAAATTTGACAGTAAAATTTCAAGGACGCGTCACATTTCGTTACATGAGAGAGAAGAAAGATATAACGCAGAGAGAAGGAGAAAGAGTTATACATTTTTTTAGCTCTTATTTTTCTTACGTTCGTCATTTTGTCAAGATAAATTAATAATTATTTTCTTATCGAGTCGACCTCAAATAAAAGTTGAATAATTATTATTGGTTTTACTAAAAAATCAAATATTTATGACAATTTTGTATTAAAGTCAAAGAGGTTTACTAAACTCCTGGTGATGCTAACATGGTTAGCGAAACGTGCGTCGAAAACTTTAAAAAATTGTTCCGGTGTTTAGTGGTAAATCTCTTTGAGTTTAGTGTTTCACATGGAAGGTACCAACAGAAAAATTGAAATTTTGTATTGTTTTTATTTTGAAATGCCTCTTTCTCTGCCTCTCAAATCTCTCTTATTCTTTATTTTTTGAGCATTTTTACTTCCGTTCAACCGCTCTATCACGTGTGCGGTACTGCAGGTGCATAGTTTTTTATTTTTTTCTGGGGGCAGACAGTGAGTGTACTTACGAGTCTCCCGCGTCATTTTCATTACACGTCGTACCATCTGAACATGCAGCTTCTGCTCCATACATAGGTATGAACAAGAAATACCAGCAATTTTTATAAATTGTTTCATTTACACAGATGAAACCTTTCGATGGACAGTCTGCACTCACTCCTCCATTTGATATGATCATCAAAAAAACAAAACAGGAAATCTGTGAAAGTTAAAGTCGATATGTATCAAAATTAGAGTTGGACAAAATACGATCTCACCAAAAGATTTACGAACATTTTGGCCGACATGTTTTCTTTTGACAAAACACGTTTGAATACAGCATATGACTATGGAGTAATCTTAAATGTTTATCGCTTAAAAATTTAGTTCAACAAGATAATGAAAAGAAAAGGTTTTATTTTAAACCCTCGGCTAAATATTGATTTTTTGTTAGATAGTTCTTCATTGTTTTAACTTATCATTTTTACAATTCCCGACGTAAAAACTAAATATACCAGGGCCTCACGATAATAAAATGCGAATCTGAGTACAAATAAATCATGAAAATGACATAAAAAATGTACCTTGTTTTTATCATAGGGTGGTTCTAGTTTTTGGAAAAATATTTTAGCTTTGAGTTTATGTATACAATACTTCGTTGTTAGCGTTGTTTTTCAAGTTCAAGGCCCTTAGAACTAACATTGGTGCGAGGGGATCCAAAGAAAATAAAACGAAAGTAGCTACTTTACATTTTCATCGCAAGTGCCTTCTCTTTGAAACGTCTTTCACATTTTTCTGGTATTTAGATCATTGGCTTGGTAGCACGACAAGTAATTTTCGCTCTGCAGTAATGAGACTGCAATAGCTTAAACTTCTTAATGAATTGAATAATTTCTTCCCTTATTTTCAAAAATGTATTTGTCTTTATATCTCCACCTCTTCTTTCAGTGGCCATTTCTGAACTTTGAAAGTGTCGATTTGGTACTGCCTTTACTCTATCTCCAACATTACACAAAATTCCGACAAACGATTTCTTACTCAGATGAACTAACCGCTTATTCCCTTTTGTTTGGATCCAATATGTAGTTGAAAGCTTTCGAGATGGACCACCTTTTTTGTTTCTTGCACCTTTTGGCTTTTGTATTCAGTATTCATTATCAGTATTCTGGCAAATTAACAGCCGAGTACGTTGAAATTCGCCTCTGATGTTCAGACTCTTCAAAGTACCGACATATGCTCTCCTGTCAAGAATAAGGAGACCTTATCCACAAACAAACAACCCAGGTTTTCGCCGACTTCCCGTCGGATGGCAAGTATATCGGTGTATATGCAGTGTTAGATTTCTTTAGTGTCATCACTGGGTTCCATAATCTCATGTGTAACAGTTGGGAATATAGTTGCGGAACATATATACGCCATCCGATGGGAAGTCGGCAAAAAAATGAGTTGTTGACTGTAGATAGGATCTCCCTATTCTTGACGCGAGAGTATATGACGGTACTCTAAAGAGCCTAAACATATGCCCTCCAATTAAAGGGATAGGTGGGGCTTGTTCCAAGTCCAGCAGCCAACAAAATGCTCATTTAGGAGGGGACGCAGGTTCTTGTATGTTCCTCATGCGATAGATTGTGGAATCCAACAGTTGGGTGTATGATGACACTCAGCTACTGTTGTCTCATTGGACATAGTCCAAAGAAATCGGACACTGCATATATATATATATATATATATATATATATATATATATATATATATATATATATATATATATGGAGTGCAGTTTATTAGCCCCTTGATAGAATCTTCTCTATTACCCTCTATCTCTGGACATCATCATTGCACTTTCCCAATCAATTCCCCGCCTTTCAGCGATCGACTTACACTGGGGAACAATTTGAAAAATAATTTCTGTTGAGTTCGATATTTAAGCTGTTTTATATGTAAATTGACATGCTAATTCCAAAACTTTATTTAGTTTTTTTCTATCACGTCCAATTTTTTCTCTACAGTTGTTGCGCATCCGACTAAGCTTGGCGAATCACAGTAGTCCCTACTGCTCTCCTACCGGCGGACCTTCTTCGACCTAGGAGTGGGGGCGTGAGTGACGTTGCGTCATCCAAAACTAGTTCGGTCAGTTACGCATGAGATACTAAAGTATGCGGGTATGTGTCGCTCTGATATAGTGAAGTCAAAGTATACATACACAACTACAGATTTTCGTTATGTCTGCCTCTGGTAGTTCTCGTCGTAAGTGCTTAAACAGCCCCGATTCATTTTGTTATATATGTGGCAGTTTTACCATCCCCATTCAACGAACTAATAGTACATTTGTCAGGCAAGCCTATTTTGCTTATTTTAAAGTGAAAATAGGTGACCAAGATAAATCATGGGCTCCTCATAAAGTGTACAAGCAGTGTGTAGAGAGTTTACGAATGTGGACGAAGAGAACACGTAATAAACTTTCGTTTGGTATACCAATGGTTTGGCGAGAGCCCAAAGATCACTTAAGTGATTGCTACTTTTGCATAGTGAAAACATCAGGATTCAAGAAGAAAAACAAACATAAAATTAAGTACCCTAGTTTACCGTCAGCTATACGCCCTGTGCCTCATTCAGCTGAAATTCCAGTGCCAGTTTTTCAAGAATTACCTTCTTTAGAAATACAAGAATGTGAATCAAGTGAAGATCGAAGTGACTCCGCCGACAAAGAATTCAAAGTTTCCAATGATTCTGTTCGTAAAGGATTCAATCAACATGAATTAAACGATTTAGCACGAGATTTGGGACTATCAAAAAAGCATCGGAATTATTAGCATCAAGACTGCACGAAAAAAATTTGCTTGACAAAGAAACTAAAGTCACTTACTATCGATCCAGAGAAAGTGAATTTAGGCAGTACTTCAGAAATAATGAGGGATTTGTATATTGAACGAAGAAGGTTTAATGAAAGAATTGGCCATTTCTAACTATAACGCAACTGAATGGCGATTGTTTACAGATAACTCAAAGCGTAGCTTGAAGTGTGTTCTCCTATATAATGGAAATTTATACGGTTCAGTCCCAATAGGTCATTCAGTTTCTTTGCGTGAAGAATATAGCGACATAAAGAAAGTCATTGACTTGTTGCAATATAACATGCACCAATGGATCATCTGTGTTGACCTCAAAAATGGTCTGTTTTCTTCTTGGTTAGCAACGCGGGTATACCAAGTATCCCTGTTTTTTGTGCATGTGGGACAGCAGAGCTCGTGAGAAGCATTGGGTGCAATCGAACTGGCCCCCAAGATCTGACTTAAGACCTGGTGATCCAAACATTTTAAATCAGCCACTTGTCGATAGAAAAAACATTGTATTTCCGCTTTTGCATAAAAAACTAGGTCTCATGAAGCAATTTGTTAAGGCTTTGTTAATTGAAGGAGACTGTTTTAAGTATATCATTTCGGCATTCCTTAGTCTGTCATATGAAAAGATAAAGGCTGGTGTGTTTGATGGTCCACAGATTCGGCAACTCGTTAAAGATGAAAATTTCACTGAAACAATGGACCGAACTTGAAAGGAATGCTGGTTGGCTTTGAAAAATATTGTTAAAGACTTTCTTGGAAATACACGAGTCCCGAATTACATCAAAATTGTTCAACAACTCTTGGAGAGCTTTAAAAAGCTTGGTTGCAACATGAGCATCAAACTGCATTTCTTACATAGTCATCTTGCTAACTTCCCAGAAAATCTTGGTGCTATTAGTGATGAACAGGGCGAGCGATTCCACCAAGATCTAAAGGTTATGGAAGCGCGGTATCAAGGTAGATGGGATGTCAGTATGATGGCCGACTACTGTTGGAGCATCAAGCGAGAATGTCCACAAACTGAACACTCCAGGAAAAGCTATAAGAAGAAATTTTTATCATAATATCTTTTATTTATTTTTTGAATAAACACAATTTAACATTTAATAATATGTTAACCTCTGTATGAATAAAATATTCTAATCTATTTAGTCCGATCTCACCTTATTTCCATTCGTATGTACACTTTTAAGGTAAAATGATGGGTATGCTGTAGCTTAAGAACTTGACGTGATAGAGAAAAACTGTGAATATTTTTGAATTCAGAGATGAAAAATTAATCAAAAACGAATTACAGATCCAAGTCAACAAAATTGCTGTTCCCCAGTGTTATTCAAAGTTTTTCTCGATGTTCCGCTTTTCCTCCCTCCATACCCACACTCTCTTCACCACCCGCATGCCAGGCATCTACACGAGGTAGAACCGAACCATCGCAATTGGTTTTTCTCAATCACCTCCAATATACCTCTAACGCCCAATCTCTCCTCGGTATTTCGCAGTCTATCCCACCGTGTCACCCCTTCACTCCTTCGGAACAGTCTCATCTCAAATACTTTTTTGTAGTTTTTACCTTTTGCTGTTCAGACAACAGTTCAACAGTTCAATAAATAGAAATTCCTTTTTACTTTACTAATACTTCGTTTCCCATCTTCCTGATGACTACTGCTGGGCTGGTTTATAAAGAAGTAATGCTGCTACAGAACACGAGTATCATTGTTACCTCAAAAAAGTTTAAATTTGTTGACTTGTGTTATTTGTCAACTTTTCGCTAAAAGCCAAATTAACACTGTTTACTATGTGAATGTTCCTGTTTCTCGATTGTAAAAAAAACATTCATGGAGCCATTCAAATGAATTCGCTTGCCGGTTTGAGAGAAATACAAGAAGTCAAGCATAAAATCTGCTTCAAAGACTGAAAAAAATATTGGAATAATATATTTTAAAAAAAATATGGAAAAAATGTAAAAAAAAATGTATTAAAAAAAATATGGAAAAATGTTTTGATAGTATAGGTATTGTTCCCCTGTATATTTTTTTCGATTATAAAATCCCATGACCAGTCATTAATTCAGAATGATTAACATGTTTAGTCCTTATCATAGAGTGATAAATACAATTTCAATGTTACGACTGCAAAAATTTTATCTTAGATTTGTCAAAGTTGGGCAACTTTATTGTAGTTAAATTTGTAAAAATATTTATTTGCAAAATTTGTAGAAAATCATGAGGACGCTAGGGCTTAAATTTTATGATCACCGCCACAATAATTTACGATTCATAAAACTATGTTGAGTGTTTAGATAATATTTGGTTTGATGCTATCAACTTTATTCTGCTTGATATTGACTTTGAGATTTTTAACCTGGCCTTTTATCTATTATAGTTATGTGTAAAATGAGTCTCAACAAAAAATAAATTGAAATGCATAATCTTCCTCGAAAATAAAGCTGGAACGTAAATCATCATTTCGAATTGCGTGATTTTTAATAGAAAAAATATACTAAAGACCAAAAAAAATGCAACGCTCACTATACATGCTTGAATTATACTAAAAATTTACTCACTGTATTGTATAATCTTGAACACAAAAACTATTAAAATTTGATTAGCATTAGGACAACTTGGGAAAGAACTGGACGCCCTGATGACAAGAAATGGTCATCAGAAGGGACTCAAAAACAGCCCGGTTAACAAGCCCCACCCTTCAGAAAGGGTGATAGGAGAACTGGAACAGATAAAAAAAAGGCCGATATCTTTACCGATAACTTAGAAAAAGTTTATTTAAATTTATATCATCGGATTTTCCTGCTAAAGAACAAAGGATCAGAAATTTTCAGGATGAAAAACTCAGTCAGAAGAAGAATAGGAATCGCCCATCAGAAAGCCAAATGGTAGCTGGACTTGAACTGATAAAGAAAAGGTAGATACTTCTGGCAAGTACTTAGAAAAAGACCTTAAACCTATATCATCGGATTTTAATGTTTTCAGAAGAAAAGATCAGGAATTTCCTGGATGAAAAACTAAGTCAGAAGAAGAAAAAGAATCACCCATCATAAAGCCAGATGGTAGCTGGGTTCAAACAGATAAAGAAAAAGCAGATACCTTTGGTGAGAAGAAGTACTAAAAGTAATATCATCGAATGTTAATGCTAAAGAAGAAAGAATCAGAGATTTTCTGGATGAAAAACTCATTCTGAAGAAGAAAAATCAGGTATCAGAAGCCAGATGGTAGCTCGGTTCGAACGGAT
This sequence comes from Cosmopolites sordidus, assembly GCA_031761425.1. Taxonomy (NCBI): domain Eukaryota; kingdom Metazoa; phylum Arthropoda; class Insecta; order Coleoptera; family Curculionidae; genus Cosmopolites; species Cosmopolites sordidus. Next base: position 33,960 of record JARFXV010002443.1, read on the forward strand.
AAAGAAAAGGCAGATACATTTAGCAATCACTTACATCGGATCGGATCACATCGGATTTTACTGCTAAAGGAGAAAGGGTCAGGAATTTCCTGGATGAAAAATTCAGTTAGAAGAAAAAGAATCACCATCTTTGGAATTATACATGAAAAATAACATAGTAATTTGGTCAAACTTGCGCCCGGTTTGTCAGATCAAGAAATTCTCGAACCACCTTCGTATATTCTAAAATTCAAAGAAGTCAAAAATCGAAACTTATTCAAAAAGGACATTCTTATTTTTTTCGTGGAATAATACAAAACAATTTAATTGTTAGAAACACAACATTTTTATTTTAAATTTATCAAAGTTGACCGACTTTATTCTAGTTATTGTGTATCCTTAACCTTCAGTTACAAAATTTTAAAAAAATTTGGCGAACTCCAGATTAACTTTATGATCGCTTCCACAATGATTTACGATTTCTAAAAATACTTCCAGGATTAAGAGAATATGTTTTGTTTCTTGTTATAAAATATAAAAGTGGATGTTTGAATAAAAGCTTTAGGATTTGTTTTTTTAAATAAAACGACAATGGATTCGGGTAAAACCAGATTCTTTATTAATTTATGAAGGAGAGGCTTGAGGAAAATAACACATGTTTCTTATATTAGGACTTCTTTTTAAAAAATTCGTTTTCACTCAATCACTTTTCTTCAATGGTTCGAATCTATGCTGGCTATGGTGACTTATCTTAGACTATTATTCTAGACTATATATATATATATATATATATATATATATATATATATATATATATATATATATATATATATATATATATATATATATATATATATATATATATATAGACTATATATATATATATATATATACATATATATATATATATATATATATATATATATATATATATATATATATATATATATATATATATATATATATATCTATATATATATATATATATATATATATATATATATATATATATATATATATATATATAGTCTATATATATATATATATATATATATATATATATATATATATATATATATATATATATATATATATATATATATATATAGTCTATATATATATATATATATATATATATATATATATATATATATATATATATATATATATATATATATATATATATATATATATATATAGTCTATATATATATATATATATATATATATATATATATATATATATATATATATATATATATATATATATATATATATATATATATATATATATATATATATAGCACGATTGTGTTCATTCTTCAATCAATCATTTCCCAGGATGTTAGGATATTAGCTAACGGTCCTTTCAAACTGAGCGATTTTTTTCAATTCTTGAATGATGCATAGATGGCGTTGTGAATTTGCCTAATTCTAGTCCCATTTCAGAAGTGTAAGTTGAAATTGTTGAATTATTTTATAAAAATGGGCGTTTAGTGAAAAATGTTTTTAGGAACTACAAAACGTGATTAAACCAACTTAAACAAACAGAGAGAGATTTACCACTAATCACTTTTTTAAAAGTTCTCGACGCAGGTTTCGCCAACCATGTTAGCATCATTAGGACATGAGTTAATCTAATTCTAAAACCAAACTATGTTCTATTTATATGAGAACCCTAATTGCTAACCTACTACTTAGGAAGCATACTACCTACCTAATGAAGCTTGTTAAGAAAAGGATACAAGAAAAAAGAAAAAAAAAGGAAAAAGGGGAAAAAGAGAACAAAAGAAAGAAAAAAAAATCAACTGCGTAGTTTACTGACCCTTACATTAATAATTGAAAAAGTTGACTGAACTGAATAAGTCCTTTATCCTGGTTCATGATTTTCTTGCATTTTTCTATTTGAATGCTTTCATATACATCCAAAGCCCTATTGTTATTTACACTTTTAATCAGTCTTAAATTACTAATGTCTATATTGTGATCATGTTCGATTGAATGCTGGGTAAATCAAAATTTTTCTTTTCTCCCATATCTAATGTGGGCAATATATTCTTTATATCTCGTTAATATGGATGTTTTCTCAATATACCTTCGATCACAATCTTGACAGCTAATTTCGTAAATCCCCGACTATTCATGTTGATCTACTTTATCCTTTGGATTACCCAGGACTTCTCTTAATTTATTATATAGTTTGTACACAACCTTAATGTCCACTTTATCAAAATTTTGTCTAGTCCTCGTGTTAATTGGGAATCAAACGGTATTACCATGAATTTATTTTTGTTCTGATCCTTTAAGTCGAAAATTCTTAATTCAAATTCAAATTTCAATAATTTTCTAAACTTATGTTTCCTAATTAATTTATCTACAATGTTCTTATTATAACCGTTCACTTCGGATACTTCTCCAATTAATTTTAATTCGTTGTTATAATTATCTTTGTTTAAAGAAAAATTGATTACTCTATTTACCATAAAATTTAAACTGTTATGGTTTTTTCGATGTCTACCCCTTTTTTTCCCAGATTGTAATCGATAACAACATCTGGTTTCTGAATTTGATCACCTTTTCTGTTGCTGTTACAATTTTACATAGGTGATTTTTACATGTTGTGAGCATTATAACAGATCTTTTGTCCACCCATTTCAAATGTTTTACTCCCTCATTACTTTTAATAAAATAATATCACCCCGTTTCAGTTTTTTACTGGTGAATTCCCTTGATATGCCTTTCCTGTTACTTCTCAAGGTTCTACAAAGAAAAGTTTTTTTCAATAACAATTCGTGTGCTAGAGGCAAGTTTGTGTAGAAATTAGCACAATTTAAAATACGCCCCGCATTCAAAAGGTTTTGGAAGCCTGGAGCATTCAAAAGGCCTGATTTTATTGAGGCGATCTTCTTGATTGGCATTTTTATTGTTAGAGAAATGCCAACATTTCAACAAATCTAGGAAACGATCTCTACTCATGTTTTTCTTGATTAGTTCATTTGAGTATGTATAAATTTTTTTCGACCAATGTAGTCTTATATCTGGAACATGTACTGTTCCCATTGTTATCAATATACCTAAAAATATCTGATTCTGTTGTAAGTTTACAAGCAGTTTTCTTCTTTTTTAGTGTTTGTAAATTGTTCGGTTGTAGTTTCAAATATTGTTCCGCACATCGATTCGTTTCGGTCACCATCATCATGATTATATCGTCACTTAGAAATAATCTATATATTAAGCGTTTGGTAGCGTTCACCAACAATTCATCATCTTTATCATAAACATCAAATATAATCTGAGATTCTCCTACCTCATGCCAAATGTAATTTTGGGATATAGGTCTACCAGGGTGGTCTGGCAATCATCATCAGATTCCAATGAATCCTGCGAGATTTAGATACGGTCATCCTTGTAAATGTAATCAGGGTCGGAGTCTGAGTCATCAACCGGAGATTCATCATCTAAACTATCACAGTAGTGTGACTTTCCCTTTTTACGTAAATTCATCCTTGTTACATTGATATCTGATTGTTCTGCTTGAGATTTTACTGGATTATCTCTGATAATAATTAAAACACTTGGTATTTGTTTCACAATATATTCAAGATATTCTCTAACATGTTTAACATGTTAACAAAAGTAATACTGTTACTATTCTAACAAAAGATGAATACCTACTAAAAATGAACACACTCATCAACACAGAAAACTGTGGAGAACTCAAGACCGATCCAACAAAAAAATATCATACCGCTGTAAAGAAAATTACAAAAACGTACAATGAAACCTTCTTAAATATATCACAATCCAAACTAGATACCATGAACCCAAAATCTCCAGTCTTATACGGAATGCCTAAACTGCATAAAGATGGCATTCCAATGAGACCAGTCGTTTCTTATGTAAATGCTCCTGCATATAAACTTTGCAAACAACTCAACAGTGATCTACCATTATTTATCGATTTCAACTCGCCCAAAGCAATCAAAAATACAATAGAACTAACAACAAAATTAAAAAACATACAGATACCTCCCAATGCAAAGTTAGTTTCGTTCGATATAAAAAGCCTTTTTTCCTCCATTCCGGTACAAGATCTTAAAAATATCCTCACTGAAAGAATTCATGAATGCAATCTTGAAATCGTACACAAAAATGCTCTCATAGAAGCTATCAATGTATGTACCGAACAAAATTATTTTCTGTTCAATTCAAAATTTTACCAACAAACGAATGGATTACCAATGGGAAGCCCCCTGAGCCCCCTCCTGGCAGAAATTTATATGGCTAATTTTGAAAACAATTTATTTAGCGACACTAATTATATAAGACACATACATTTTTGGGCCAGGTATGTCGATGATATTATTTGCATATGGACCGGTACAGAAAGACTATTGGGTCAATTTCTTGAATATTTAAACAGTGTAAACTCAAAAATCCAGTTCACAATAGAAACAGAGACGGATAATTCATTAAATTTCTTAGATTTAAAAATAATAAGAACACCGAATAAATTAGAATTCGAAATATTTAGAAAACCCACGTATACCGATACAATTATTCACGCAAGTTCAAATCAGTCATGGAATGTAAAAATGTCCACTTTTCATAGTATGACCCACAGACTTCTAACGATTCCACTTAAAAAAGACAGCTATGAAAAAGAACTTAATATTATCAAAAATATCGCAAGGAATAATGGATATCAGCCAAGCATCATAGATAAAATGATAAAAAACAAGATTAAGAAAAACAACACCAAACATTTTTATGCCGCAACACCCGAAAAAAATTCTAAAAATTGGCATGCTTTAAACTATATTCACAAATTAAGTTCAAGAATCACAAATCAGTTAAAGAACGAAAATATTAATATTATCTCTGTTAATAAGAATAATCTTACATCGATGTTAAACAATAACAAAGAAAGAGCAAAATTTTGTGACAAATCTGGAGTATACGAAATTAAATGTAATATGTGTGACGCTATTTATATAGGCCAAACGGGCCGATCGCTCAATGATAGGCTAAAAGAACATAAATATTCAATTTTACACAATCAGAGAAAAACGGGCTTTGCCGAACATTGTATAGACCAGAACCATTTTTTTAACATTAATAATACCAAATTAATACATAGCTGCAATAAAAGCAGGCTGTTAAATTACCTGGAAATTTTCGAAATTAAAAAAGCCATATACGACGGCAAAAACCTAACAAACACCCAGCTAGACTTCGGAAATACTCCAATTATTAATAGTGTAATAAATTTAACGAGATGAAAAAAACCGACTTCCATTAGACAGCACTTTGAAACTTTAGTTTAGTTTATACATAACTCTCTTTGAGAATGGTCGCGAGGCCGAAACATGTTAGAGAATATCTTGAATATATTGTGAAACAAATACCACGTGTTTTAATTATTATCATTGTTACTATGTTTCACCAAGAGCCAACCGCGCAATCAATCAAAACTATTGGATTATCTCTATCACATTCACTACTGTCCCTGTCCAACCACGCTCTCCGTGAAAAGAGGACACATCCATATTACTAATTTATTTGCACAACTACGTAATAACATTTCCCACGCTTTTTCTGCAGTGCATATGGAATCAGTTTATTGCATTGAGCTCGACGCGGGTTAGTGCAATGTAAAATAACAACCCACCGACACATAGTCCCACCCATCGGCAATATTTTTACACATTTAGTGTGGGGCGAACCTCTGGTGGGTCGCCGTCAAAATCTTGTCAAAACCAAACGCATAGTCGAACATTTTACTATACAGTGTGTTATTATCACCTAAATAAGGTTCATGAAAAAACACCTGAATCATTTAAACAATACTATTAATGATAATGGTCGTCCATTGAACACAATGGTATATTATCGTCACATCAGGAACGTGTTAAGGCATTCTGTGGACATTTTCACTACCTCTTGCAGATGAAGGTCTTCCGTCTGAACGTCTTCCAATTTACATTAGGAATTTTGAATGTATACAAAACACAAAAAAATAATCTACTACTTTTTTTTTTATTTTTGCCAGTTTTTTGAGTATCTAGACAATATCATATAATAAGATTAAACATTTCGTATCTCTAATATTGAATACCCTTACAAGTTAAAGTAATTTTTACATAAATATAATACTTATAAGTTAGAATATTTCAATAAAAATAACTCAATATAAATTGCTTATGAGTAAACTTCTTCAACAGAGGAAGAATAAAATCCAGCAATACCACGGTTTGCTTGTCGATGGGGCGCTGGTTGTGGTCAACACTGTGGTCGTTGCTACAAAATAGAAAGGTCTATTTGAAAATACGCATTAATTACATGTTAATCGTATGAATATCAGATCTACTAACAATAGAATGATCGTGTCAAATATCATATTTTTCTATTATTCTCTTACACATATCGCGCGATAAATTTTCCTGGTAGCCTGAATGTTTCGTTTAAAATTACTAATTGTTCGGGTAATATACCTGAAAGCTAGAAATTTAACATAACCCTACAAAAAATAATCCAGGGGCATGAGATCGCATGATCTTCGTTCTAACACGATTTCCATCACTGTCTTCAAATAAATAAGGTCCTATCACTCCTTCAGGTCCTATATCTCCTCCTTTTTAACCTTCCCCTTGAAAACATTATAAAGTATACATGAATTGATGGAAACAGTGAACTGATAGCAAACTCCGTACAACTAATTAAATTTTCCGATGAGATCGGCATAACAGCAAGAACACTGCTGCGGAAATTGGTTTACAGATAGACCAAGCAAAAAGTAAACTTATGCGAGTGAAAACATGTCGAAGAATTGGCCCGAATTTCACAGTTATTGATATGAACATCCAAGTAGTGAGAGCCCACTTCTCTGGGCCTGACTTACAATGAACAAAACAACCCTCAATCAAGATCTATAACAACAGTATCCAAACTAAGAATATATAAAACAATGATAAGATCGATTGTAACCTACAGATGACACGTTTTGACAATGACAAAAAAAGTTGAGGAGCTATTACTCAGATTCGATAGAAAAATATTAAGGCGAATTATTGGCCTCCCTTGTGAAGAAGATGAATAGAAAATAAGATACAATCAGGAAATTAAGGAGATACATTTACTGAGCTAGTCGATACTTAATGGAAATTCATTTTAATAAATAAACAAAGATTAATATCTAAAAATTTCCACTATATTTAAAATTGTATGTATGACAATTGTTTCGACACGCAGTGCTGGTTTTATATATTTTTCTCAAATCCGTATACTTTAAGAGAAACCTTACAAAAAAATACAATTTTATCAAAAAATTAACTTAGAGCGTATTGAGGCACGTGTTATTTTTGTTAAAAAAATCCCCCGTATTTTTTCATCAAAAGGAAGATTTTTTGGGGCGTCGGAAAAAAATTAATTTTTAACGACCACCCAAATATAATATATATATATATATATATATATATATATATATATATATATATATATATATATATATATATATATATATATATATATATATATATATATATGATGATGATGATGATGATGATGATATATATATATATATATATATATATATATATATATATATATATATATATATATATAAGAAATATTTTTGTTTTATTGTTTATCGGTTTCATCTCAAATAAAACGATAGGTATGTCGTTTGTTTAGAAGGTCTTTTAGCATACAAATGTAAGAAATATGTAATTTACATCTTCCGGTCTCTTGTTCCATCTCAGACAAAACGATAGTTTTACCATATTTTTCTTTGGTAAAGATGGTTTTTACCACATTGGACCAGATGCCGACTACATTTCATTTTTCGCTTTATTGACACTGGGTTGTGTTGTGTTTACACTCAATATAAGCTTATTCTATCTAAAAGCTTCGATAACACTTAAGGGTAGTTAACCGCCAGACGTTTGATAATGGTGGGGCATCTTTAGAGATGGCTTCACTTCAGTATTTGAAACCTACATTTTCATTTATACCGTAAACAAGTGTAGTGTCGTGTTGTTCCCAATTAATTCCAAAGGTGAGTGTATCACTGAACTCTTTGTTATCTATTAACTTTTATTGGCTGTGAGTTTGTCACTGAATACTTTAGTTTCTATCGGTTTATATTAGTTTTGAGATATATTTAAAGCTCTATTATTTCTATTTAATGTTTTCATTAATATTAAATAATTACTATATAAGTGAATTTTTCACTGAACACTTTGTCTTCTATTGATTTTGGTAGCTTTGATAAGTATTTAAAGATTACTTTTGTTTCTCTTTCTCACAGGATATTGTTCTGATTATTATCAAATATTCAAGTACAATTGAATTAAATATGTGTTCATTTAATATAGTATTTAAAACAGTGCTTCTTGATTAATGTTTTAATCGATATTAAATGATTTCTATTTAAGTGAATATCCAAACTTTGTTTGATTACTGGCATCAGCATATTCATATAATTTAAAATTTAATTGAGAGAGATATCCATGGTATTGTCGCGCGCTCTCCCTTCAATACCATGAAGTGGGTAAATGCTGTTTTACTTTTCTAGTATCTGGAGCGGGTACATCGTGCGCTCTCCCTTTGTACCCATTGCACAACTCAGTACTAGAGGTTACACCGTAGGGTGTAGTTGGATAGTCCATTTTGTTTTGGTTAGCTCTTTGGGTAGGTATCTCGCGCGCTCTCCCTTGATATCCCGTTCATACCCGAAGCTGGCACTGTTGCGCGTTCTCCCTTCAGTGTCAGGAACAGTACCCAGAATGATAATTTTATTATTGACTGATAAAATTATCATTGTTGAAAATGTATGATCTGTAATTTAATAAATATTGAGAGATCATTGTTGAAAATATATGATCTGTAATTTAATAAATATTGAGAGATCTCCATGGTGTTGTCGCGCGCTCTCCCTTCAATACCATGAAGTGGGTAAATGCTGTTTTGCTTTTCTGGTATCTGGAGCGGGTACATCGCGCGCTCTCCTTTTATATCCATTGCACAACTGAGTACCAGAGGTTACACCGTAGGGTGTGATTGGATTATATATTTATATTCAGCTGACGACGGGTGTTAGGATATAAATCGATCCTGGGGCATAGTTGCCTTGGCGCGGTGGCAGCAGATGATTTGAAACGATCGGACACGTGGAGTACGGATGACAGATTTCTGTTGTTTTAATATCTCTCTCCACGGTCCGACTGAGCTATCTTTATGAGCTTATTGAGCTTATATATATATATATATATATATATATATATATATATATATATATATATATATATATATATATAATAACTGACCTTGCAGATAAGAAAGTCTGGACAAAAAAGGTCGTTGGCGCGATTGGAGGATAGGCAAGGGGAAAAAATGGCCGCATCAATGATCAAACGCGTAGAAGTGCGAAAAATTACAGTTTATTTGAATGAAGAAAAATGATTTCAGTTGATTCGAGTTGAGTTGTCAAAATAGTGAACTGGATGATCCGTGGAGAAAAGTATTAAAAAGCAAAGGAAGTTCACGTGCTCAACGTCGGTGCTTTGCCATTCCCTCATCCGCCATCCAAAGCGCTAGCAAGCGTTTCCCAAGACCGGTTTCTGGTCTTAAGCAGTCATCAATTGGGCTCTAAACTGGCCATGTCGAATGGAGGCTGCAATCATATGCAGCCACGCCACCGTACGGTAAACGGTCACCTCGGGTAAGTACCAGGTATGATCGAAAAATAGTGAACTGGGCCCGTGGAGAAAAGTATTATCCTTTGCTTTTTAATAATTCTCTCTAGGTTAGACGGGCCACGAACGGGTTCGCACAGTTTGACTGCTGCGACCGTTTACCGTAGGATGGCGTGGCTGCATGTGATTAGAGCCTCCATTCGACATAGACAGTTTATATCGTCATGGCTTTAATCGTTCCTTCGTCCTGGGAGACGCTTGTCCTGTCATTATCACTATTAATTCTTCCGTCTAAAACCCGCACCAAACAGTAACTTTCCGAGGATGAAGAGGTAATTCCTGAATTACTTGAGGATTTTTATCGACTCAACGCAAATCCTACAGTTATATTTGTTCACAAACACACACACATTAGGCCAGAAGGGGGAGCAAAATATTATGTTTAAATGGGGATAGTAAGGACTATCCATAGTAAGGACTCCCAAAGGACTAGATCGGAGAATCCTACATCTCGGAATTGAATTTCTCAACTTCTCGAAAATTTTAGACACATTATGACACAAGATCCTCTAACTAAGTTTTCTTCAAAGCCTGTCCTTCCAACTAAAAACCAAGTCGGCTCTTCCACGAGTGTTGATTCAGAAATCCTCCCGTATTAATCCTTTGCAACAATCTAGTTTAACCTCAACCCACCTAATATTCTAATGTATGTACAGCAAGGCAAAATCCGTTTTTTTGCATGTTCTTGGTGGCCAATTAACATCATTTCGAAAAATAACGAGTTCAGGAAACGTTTCTTGCAATAAATCGATTGTCTGACGAGATGATGAAAAATAAATCGTACTATCTTATAGAAAGAAAACATCGTTTCTATTCACATTCACTGACCGATACACGTAATGATTTTTTTTTTGTAAGTAAAGAAGAAATTGTATTAACTTACCAACAGTTGTAGTTGTTGTTGTAGTAGGAGCAACAATGCAACTAAAAGAAAACAATTGCATGTTTATTAAATACTTTCATACAAAATATATATTTTACTAACTTGGCTGATCCAACATCTTCGTCGCATATAGTACCTGATTCACATGACCTGGTTTTGCCAATAAAGACAACATTCCCAAAAATATTGACGCATGCCTGATAAGAAGTGTCGTTGAAGCAGTGTATTGCTTTAGTGCCACAAGAATCTAAAAGTAGTGGAAGATATATAAAAACAGATCTAATTTATATGTAAAGAACAATATTTTCCTACTCTATGTGTTGGAGAGGTAATTATAATAGTTGAAACAATGGAGGTTGTAGTATTAAGAGATGTAGAGATAGTGGTGTTGAATGAAGTTAGAATGGAAGAAGAATACACATACACATACAGATCGAATTGCTAGTTATAATAGGAAGAATGACTCATGGAAGAAATTGAAGGAATAGTTGTGTCTTCAGTTGTTGAATAATCAGCAATAAAAGTGAAAGAAGTTTCAAAAGTTGCAGTGGAACTAGAAACAGTAGGTGTTTCTATAGAACTCGCAAATTCAGAAGACAAGCTGCTTTCAGAAAAATAAGTACTACTAAGAAGAGTACTACTAATCAAAGGACATGTGCCACTAATCAAGGGATTACTTGAGGTATATGAATAAAATGTGAAATTTCTTGAGAGACTGTCTGTTGCTTCAAGAGTAGCGGTTGCCAGTTTCCGAAGAAATGTCAGGTTTGGAACTTTCAATTAAATTGCTAGTATTCAATAGATCGCTTGTAATTATTGAGGGAAATGTAGTAGGATTCACAGTCGATGTTACCTCGGTAACAGAGGTGCTTGGAAGTTCAGATGAAATGAGAATTGCAGTGCTAGTAATTTAGGGATTTTTCAATTACGTACAGTTATTGATGAAATTGTCATAAGACTTGCTATATAAAATAATGACGGGACTTGTAAACAATGTTCAAATCAGATTTTCTTCCTACCGTACAGTAATTTTAAAGCGACAACTTTCAACATCAAAACAAGGTATAATATGCGGATCTACTTTAAATATAACCTGAAAAATTAGTTACAGACGCGATGTCATTCGAGGCACTGCCTCGTTTACGTTTTTCAACTGTGAAAAAAAACTTAATATGATTGTGACCTGTGAGGAAAATTGGACCAGTAAAAGTACGCCAATCAGTACTACAAAACCAAATATCCACGCCAAAAAGGTGTTGCAGTATATGGTAGGATCAGCTGAGTGCATTAACACATCGGTCAATAAGTCACTGGTCTGATATAGATGGCGTCAGTCAAAATTCTTACCAGTGGTCGATTGTGCCAATCTTCAAACGTTATGTGTCAAAATTTCTTGACTGATTTTTTTTTCAGTTTGTCCACTAGTTTCTGAGTTATGTTTTAAGTGACGCTGCTTTTGTTATTTTCAATAAAATGTAAAAAAAAATCATTTCGTGTGTTGCAAAATCATTTCCTTGTTCAAGCATGGCTTTTTGATGGAGAAAAATATCGTTGAAGCAAAACAATGGCTCGATAAACATTACTCGGACTCTACCCTAGGAAAATCAACCGTAATTGATTGGTACGCTCTGGCACGCTCTGGGCATCCAAAGAGGTGGTTACACCAGAGAACTTCAGAAAAATTCAGAACGTTATTTCGAAAAACTGTAAAGTAAAGCTGTAGGAAATAGCTGACATCATAAAGATATCGAAAGGAAGTGTTTATACAATTTTACATGAACATTTGAGAATGCGTAAATTGTTATCGAAATGGGTACTGCGTTTGCTCACAGCAGACCAAAAACAACAACGTATTGATGATTCAGAATAATGTTTGGAGCGTTTTAAGCGAAATAAAAAGGATTTTTTATGCGGTATGTTACAATGGATGAAACATGGATCTATCACTATACTCCGGAGTCAAATTAGCATTCAGTGAAAGCCGTCCAAAGTAAACAAAAACACAATCATCGGCAGACAAGGTATTTGGTGATATGCATGGAATATTGTTCATCGATTATCTCGAAAAAGGTAAAACCATCAATAGCAAATATTACATAGCGTTATCGGTGCCTTTGAAGGACCAGATCGTAAAAAGGCTCTAAATCAACAAAAAAAGTTTTACCAAAACAATGTACCGTATCACAAAACATGATTTAGACTTTGAATTGCTTCCACATCATTTGTATTCTCCAGCCACTATTTCCTGTTCTCAAACCTCACAAAAATGCGTACTGGAAAAAAATTTCGCTCCAGTAAAGAGGTAATTGCCGAAACTAAGGGATATTTTGAAAGTAAAAGGAAATCGATCTTAAAAAAGTGTAGAAATGTTAGAAAAGCATTGGAATGGTTGCCTTTCAAGTAGAATATATTGATGAATAAAATCAAAATTTGCAAAAAAAGTGTGTTTTATTTACCAAATAGGGGTAGTGGCGGCTCGTGGGCTTTTAAAGTGGGAGGGCGTAGAAGAAAATAGTGCTACTGAAGATTTTTTGCTTTCCCCTTCCTCCTTTTTACTTTTCCTGCTATTGAAACCCTATACAGGAGGTCAACCAGGAAAATGAGTTTTAGGAAAAAAACTGAATGGAAATAAAATATGGTGCTCTGCGCCCCAACCCCCCCCCCCCTCATGATCCGCCACTGGATAGGGACTTATTGACCGATGTGTTATTAAGTGTATTTGTAACTAGTTTATGATTTTACATTGTTGTCTTCATTTATATCGGTTTATTTCTAAGTATTTCTGTATTTAAGTCATAATATTGTCATCATAACAAAGCGTCGCATTTGCAAGTCATCCAAACAATTTTTGTTATGTGAGTGGTAATTTTACTTCGAAAGAAAAAAAAGAAAAATTAACTCCACTAATTTGTCGGAAATATGAATTTTACTTTGCAGTGAAAAATTAAGATAAACCATGGGTTCCAAACGTGATATGCTCGAGTTGTAGTAAGAATTTGCGGCATTAACTGTCTGGTCGTCAATCAAGTTAACTTTTCGCTACACCAACGTTATGGAAAGAATAGTAGGACCATGTTGAAGATTGTTATTTTTGCTTAAATGTAACTGCAGGACTTAATACCGTAAAAAAAGAAAATATCATTACATTGGTACAACCTCAAAGATCTCAACCACACGATGAACATAATCTAGTTCCTAAGCGGCCTTTTGACGATTCTAACAATTATACTTCCTTCACTCAACCTGAATTAAATGACTTGGTTCGAGACCTAGATCTATCAAAAACACAAGCAGAACTTCTTGGCTCGCGCCTAAAACAATGGAATCTTTTTTCGGTACAATGATTATCGTTTTTGGAAACTGTCACAGTGACCTTGTACAGATAGATTCGTCTAAAATTAGTCAGAAAGCAGTATTGTTACACTGCTACTATCCTTCCATTCCCATGGATCATGCCGTTTCCATGAAAGAACCCTATGACATTCTGAAGCTTCAACTTGAAAAGCAAAAATATGAGAAATATCTTTGGAAGATCTACGCAGATTTTAAAGTTATTGCTGTAATTTTTGGGTATACAACAGAGTTATACTAAAGTATGTTGTTTTTTGTGCTTTTGGAATAGTCACGATAGAAGAAATAATTTCATCAGAAAAATCTGGCCACCTAGGAAAAGTTTCACTCCAGGATCAGAAAACATACTTCATCCACCGTTAGAGCAACAACAAAACATTATTGTAATGTCTGAATGATTGTGGCGTGTTCATATATTTTTTTTATTTGGGTTCTTCTTATGTAAATAAAGAATCACTGGGTAAAAACAAAAAACCAAACGGAGACAAATTTCTCAGCGATTCTGTTTTTTTTGTAATAAATTTGCCTAACGAACAAAATTTTTAAAATATAAAAATGTTTTTAAAAAAATACAAACTTTTAACGTTAACGTTTCGGATAGTATTCCCCTCCCGTTTTCAAAACAAATCTAAAAATAAATTATATTAATTTCTATAAATTCTGAAAAGATAGGAAGTAAATATATTACAATATTACTTACATTAACAATTGTTAATGTAAGTATCATTGACATACACGAAACATATATTTACTTCCAATCTTTTCAGAATTTATAAAAATTAATATAATTTATTTTTAGATTCGTTTTGAAAACGGGAGGAGAATACTTCCCGAAACGTTAAAAGTTTGTATTTTTTAGAATGTTTTTATATTTTTAAAATTTTGTTCCTTAGGCAAATTTATTACAAAAAAGAATCATCTGAGAAATATATCTCCGTTTGGTTTTTTGTTTTTACCTAATGATTCTTTACTTACATAAGAACAGATATTTTTGAAATTTTTTGAGTTTTAGATCGTGGCGAAAAACCCAAATAAAGAAAAAATCAATATTGCGCCACCTTTGCATCTAAACTTAGGAATAATGAAAAATTTTGTGAAATCTCTTAAACGCAAAGGTGAAGCTTTTCAAAATCTTAAAAAAATCCCAAAAATTACAGATGCAAAATAAAAAGAAGGGATTTTTATAGGACTTCAAATACAAGAGTTGATTAAGGACGAAATCTTTAAGACTAAATTAAATAAATTAGAGAATAAGGCTTGGAATTCATGGTGCAAATTTTTACCAATTTTCTAGGAAAGGTGAGAGCTGAATACCATAAAACAGTAGCAAAAGAGAAGATTCAAGCCTTGCACGCTATTGGCTATAAATTGTTCATAAAAAATACACATTTCAGACTCATATTTAGATTTTTTAGGTCAAAATATGGGAGACGTTAGTGATGAGCCCAGTGAGCGTCCAGTATGGAACGACTCTATCAAGAAAGGTGGAGTCCTGCTATGCTAGCAGATTATTGTTGGACATTAAGAAGAGAAACTGTGGATATTCATTATAAAAGAAGACGAATTTATTAATTATAAATCTAAATAAATCCTTAACTGAGTTATACATCTTGTTATTGATATCCACAAGAAACCTGAGTTAACCAGAGAATAAAATTAGTACCAATGTGTTTTTTAATGCTTTCTTAAAATTAGTTTAAATAAAGGTGTAAGTTTCAAAAGTAGCAGTAGAACTAGAAATAGTGGGTGTTTCTGTCGAACTCGCAAATTCACAAGTCAAACTGCTTCACGAAATAAAAGTACTACTAATCAAATGGCATGTGCCACTGATCAAGGGATTACTTGAGGTATACGAATAAAGTGTGGAACTAAGTGGCTGGCTGTTGCTTCAGGACTAGCGCTGGAATTAATTACAGAGGCAGTTTCTGAAAAATTTTCAAGTTCAGAATATTCGATTTGAGTGCTAGTAGTAGTTACAGTAAATGTTACTCTGGTAAAACAGGTGCTTGTTCAAAAGAGGTAGTGCTTTCACTTGGAGTGCTGGTAATCAAGGGGTTTGCATCAGTACTCAATAGATTGCGTGCAGTTATTGAGGAAATTGTCGAAAGAGTTTTGGTAAATGTTACTGCGGTCGCTGAGGTGGTTGTATAAAATAGTAGCAGAGTTCGTAAGCAGTATTCAAATCAAGTTTTCTTCGAACGATGCAGAAGTAAAAAAACGTAAAGCAAAGCTGATTGTGATCTATGAAGAAAACTGGATCCTCTATGATAATCCCACAAGGCGAAAATCGTGGGTTAATCCTGGTGAGTCATCAACCAATAAAACATGGTGGGACAAGCTGAGTGTTGTGCATTATGAGTTGCTCTAATCTGGTCAAATGGTTATTGCTGACCGTTAAGAGCAGCAACTAATTCGCGTTAAAGACACTTTGGAGGCAAAAAGGTCTTATACTACCAATGGAACAAAGGTAGTCATTGATCTTCATGGAAAACGCACGACCACATAGTCCAAAAGGAGCTTGAAGAGTTCCAAGAGGAACTGAAAGATTTTACCGCATCCGCCTTATTTTCCAGACTTAGCACCTTCAAATTTTAGATCGTGGCGAAAAAACCCAAAAAAAGAAAAAAAAAAAAATATATATATATATATATATATATATATATATATATATATATATATATATATATATATATATATATATATATATATATACACGCCACAATCCTTCAGACATTATCTTCAAATTTGCATCTCTTCCGATCCCTGCAACCTCACCTGGATTATAGTTGTTTCACATCTTTTGAGGTAGTTGAAAAACGCCTCAATGATATTTACACATCAAAACAACCAAATTTTGTTTAATTTGAGATTCGACGATGGAAATTAATTTTCAAAGATTATGTTTGTATTAAATTTTTCATAATTTCAGAGGAATCAAACAACACTTAAGACCCCTGTAAAGCCGTGAGGAAAATAGCGAGAAAATATACACCATGTACATCAATAATACAGGGCGAACATAGGAAAAAAATGATCAGTCACATTTTCACGGAACGAAATACCATTGCAACAAACGCAAAAGATGGATATAATCCCAGAATTTCTTATTTGGAAAAACGTGAACCTAATATTTTATAAACAGAAATTAGAAATGCTAGTCACATTTTAAAAAACCATAAAGCATCAGGCTTGGATGGAGACCCCGCAGAACAACGCTTAAAATCCAATAAACATTTAAAATCCTATTTATCATGATAGATTGCCCCAGAACAGGCTGAATTCGTTCCAAGAAGATATACACTGAACAGATATTGAAATCCCACAGACGATCAAAAAAGTCATCCTGTTTCATTGACTATCGGAAGGCATTTGACAGACTAAAAGAAATTATGGCAAATTTTACAAGAAATGGGAGTATGAGACCACCCGATTGACTTAATTTGTCATCTATAAGAAAACAAAGCAGTGGTGAAAATAAACGATCGAACATCTGACGAGTTCTGTGTTGTCAATAATGAAACCGGACAAGAAAACATCCTGTCGCCAATTCTATTCACCATCTATGGTAAATATATTTTATGCAGAACTCTTGAGAAAAATTTAAGGTGCTGAGCCAATGTATCTATCTCGTGGCTTTAACATCGAATGAAAGCTATCGCCTTCGTGAGATCTCAAGGAGATGACTAATGAGATCAACAGGAGATGAGAAACAGTATAGATCCGGAGGGATATAGACATCACATGGAATATAAAGAAACAGATAGTAAAAACCTTAGTTTTTCCAATATTGCGATATTTTCGGCTGAAATATACACTATTAAAAAATAGGACCAAAGCGCATTGTTTCTTTTGAAGTTTAGTGTTGGATTTTTCGCATACTACAGGCTACCAGTCGAACAAACGCATTGGTTATTCAGGAAGTTAATGAACCAACCAGGTTATTACAAATAATTCACGAACGAATACTAATGTTCTTCAGCCCCATTAAATCCAGGAACGGCAATAACCTAAAAAGACTGGTGGTACAAAGACGGATGAAGGGTTTTAGATAGCACAGCAGACCTCCAAAAACATCCAACAAAGCCATAAATAGAGAACGCCGGCGATACGTAGACCGAAAAGTTCTCAATCGAAATGAGTTTTCGTAATTCACAACTCTGGTGTAACGAAGAATACGAAGACGAAGAATCAGAGTAAAAAAATGCCGAGAATGAAGTTCAAGACCTAATAAGTAAGTGCCCAAGGATCAGCTTAAAACGCTGGATATAGAAAATAGTATATTTATCATTACAGTCTACTTGAAACCATCAAAGATATAGCTCTCCTTCACAAAGTACAACGTCTCATCCCATACATAAAGACAAAAGAAATTATTAAAGCTAAAACTTCAGTGTTAAGCTCATATTTTAATAATGATTTTATACTTAACTAACCGAAGCGGCGATAGTATAATTAAAATCTAAGTAACACCTTGTATATAACCCGATGTATTCCAAATTAGGGTTATTGGAAAAATATTTTGCCACAGTACTACAATAATACAATTTATAAGTAAAGAAAAATTTCCAATAGCTTACAAACAGTTGTGGCTGTCGTTGTAGAGGGAGCAACAATGCAGCTAAAAGAAAACAATTGCATATTTACTAAATGCTTGCTCAAAAATAAAAATTTTACTAACTTAGTCCATCCAACATCTTCGTCGCAAATAGTACCGGATTTACATGATCTGATTTTCCCTATAAAGGTAACAATCCCAAATACGTTGATGCATGTCTGATAAGAAGTATCGTTAAAGCAATGTATTGCTTTAGTTCCACAAGAATCTACAAGTAGTGGAAGACATATAAAAACAGACGTAATGTATAAGTAGAGAACATTATTTTACCTACTCCTTTTGTTGTAGATGTAATTATAGTAGTTGAAACAATAGAGCTTGTGATATTAAGAGTTGTAGATATAGTGGTATTGAATGAAGTTAGGGTGGAAGAAGGTAAGAGAGATGGGGTGGTATTGGTAGTTATAATAGGACTTACGGTAGAATGACTGATGGAAGACATTGAAGGAATAGTTGTGTCTTCAGTTGCCGAATAATCAACTATAAATGTTGAAGAGGTATCAGGGGTACTAGCAGAACTAGATATGGTAAGTGTTTCTGTGGAACTCGTATATTCAGAAGATGTACTGCTTCCAGAAATAAGAGTACTACTGATCGAGGGACTAGTTGTGGTATATGGATGAAGAGTCGTAACTTCTTGAGTGGTTGTTACTTCAGGAGTGGCGGTGGAATTAATTACAGTGGAAGTTTCTGAAGAACTTTCAAGTTCAGTACTAGTATTCAATGGATTTTCCTCGGTACTTAAAGGATTGCTTGAAGTTGTTAATGGAATCGCGGTAGGATCTTCAGTAGATGTTACTTCGGTATCAGAGAAAGTTGAAGAATCAGAGGCAGAGTCCGAAGTAGTTCCATGTTCAGAAGAGGCGGTGCTCTCACTTAGAGTGCTGTTAATTAATGTCGTTGTGTCAGTACTCGAAAGATTGTCGGAAGTTATTGATGGAATGGTGGTAGGATTTGCAGTAGATGTTACTTCGGTATCAGAGGAAGTTGAGACAACAGTGGCAGAGTCCGAAATACTTGCAAGTTCAGAAGATGGGGTGCTTTCGCTTGGAGTGCTGCTAATTAATGTAGTTATCTCAGTACTCGAATGATTGTCAGTAGATGTTATTTCGGTATAAGAGGAAGTTGAGACAACAGTGGCAGAGTCCGAACTACTTGCAAGTTCAGAAGAGATGGTGCTTTCACTTGGAGTGCGGCTAGTTAATGTGGTTGTTTCTGTACTCGAAGGAATATCTGAAGTTGTAGATGGAATTGTGGTAGGATTTTCAGTGGATGTTAGTTCGGTATCAGAAGAAGTTGAGGCAATAGTGGCCGAGTCCGAGGTATTTGTAAGTTCAGAAGATGGGGTGCTTTCACTTGAAGTGCTGCTAGTTAATGTAGTTGTTTCAGTACTCGAAGGAATGTCTGAAGTTGTTGAAGGAATTGTGGTAGGATTTTCAGTAGATGTTACTTCGATATCAGAGAAAGTAGAGGCAACAGTGGCAGAGTCCGAGGTACTTGCAAGTTCAAAAGCGGGGGTACTTTCACTTGGAGTGCCGCTAATTAATATAGTTGTATCAGTACTCGAAGGATTGCCTGAAGCTGTTGATGGAATCGTGGTAGGATTATCAGTAGATGGTACATCGGTATCAGAGGAAGTTGAGGCAACAGTGGCAGACTCCGAGGTACTTGCAAGTTCAGAAAAGGCGGTGCTTTCACTTGAAGTGCTGCTAATTAATGTAGTTGTCTCAGTACTCGAAGGATTGTCCGATGTTGTTGATGGAGTTGTGGTAAGATTTTCAGTAGATGTTACTTCGGTATCAGAGGATGTTGAGAAAACTGTGGTAGAGTCCGAGATACTTGCAAGTTCAGAAGAGGTGACGCTTTCACTTGGAGTGCTATTAATTAATGTAGTTGTGTCAGTACTGAAAGGATTGTTTGAAGTTGTTGATGGAACTGTGGTTGGATTGTCAGTAGATGTTACATCAGTATCAGAGGAAGTTGAGACAATAGTGGCAGACTCCGAAGTACTTGCAAGTTCAGAAGCGGGGCTACTTTCACTTGGAGTGCTGCTAATTAATGCAGTTGTCTCAGTACTCAAATGATTGTCAGTAGATGTTATTTCGGTATAAGAGGAAGTTGAGACAACAGTGGCAGAGTCCGAACTACTTGCAAGTTCAGAAGAGATAGTGCCTTCACTTGGAGTGCTGCTAGTTAATGTGGTTTTTTCTGTACTCGAAGGAATATCAGAAGTTGTAGATGGAATTGTGGTAGGATTTTCAGTGGATGTTAGTTCGGTATCAGAGGAAGTTGAGGCAATAGTGGTAGAGTCCGAGGCATTTGTAAGTCCAGAAGATGGGGTGCTTTCACTTGAAGTGCTGCTAGTTAATGTAGTTGTTTCAGTACTCGAAGGAATGTCTGAAGTTGTTGAAGGAATTGTGGTAGGATTTTCAGTAGATGTTACTTCGATATCAGAGAAAGTAGAGGCAACAGTGGCAGAGTCCGAGGTACTTGCAAGTTCAAAAGCGGGGGTACTTTCACTTGGAGTGCCGCTAATTAATATAGTTGTATCAGTACTCGAAGGATTGCCTGAAGCTGTTGATGGAATCGTGGTAGGATTATCAGTAGATGGTACATCGGTATCAGAGGAAGTTGAGGCAACAGTGGCAGACTCCGAGGTACTTGCAAGTTCAGAAAAGGCGGTGCTTTCACTTGAAGTGCTGCTAATTAATGTAGTTGTCTCAGTACTCGAAGGATTGTCTGATGTTGTTGATGGAGTTGTGGTAAGATTTTCAGTAGATGTTACTTCGGTATCAGAGGATGTTGAGAAAACTGTGATAGAGTCCGAGATACTTGCAAGTTCAGAAGAGGTGACGATTTCACTTGGAGTGCTATTAATTAATGTAGTTGTGTCCGTACTGAAAGGATTGTTTGAAGTTGTTGATGGAACTGTGGTTGGATTTTCAGTAGATGTTACATCAGTATCAGAGGAAGTTGAGACAATAGTGGCAGACTCCGAAGTACTTGCAAGTTCAGAAGCGGGGGTACTTTCACTTAGAGTGCTGCTAATTAATGCAGTTGTCTCAGTACTCGAATGATTGTCAGTAGATGTTATTTGGGTATAAGAGGAAGTTGAGACAACAGTGGCAGAGTCCGAACTACTTGCAAGTTCAGAAGAGATAGTGCCTTCACTTGGAGTGCTGCTAGTTAATGTGGTTGTTTTTGTACTCGAAGGAATATCAAAAGTTGTAGATGGAATTGTGGTAGGATTTTCAGTGGATGTTAGTTCGGTATCAGAGGAAGTTGAGGCAATAGTGGTAGAGTCCGAGGTATTTGTAAGTCCAGAAGATGGGGTGCTTTCACTTGAAGTGCCGCTAGTTAATGTAGTTGTTCCAGTACTCGAAGGAATGTCTGAAGTTGTTGAAGGAATTGTGGTAGGATTTTCAGTAGATGTTACTTCGATATCAGAGAAAGTAGAGGCAACAGTGGCAGAGTCCGAGGTACTTGCAAGTTCAGAAGCGGGGCTACTTTCACTTGGAGTGCTGCTAATTAATATAGTTGTATCAGTACTCGAAGGATTGACTGAAGCTGTTGATGGAATCGTGGTAGGATTATCAGTAGATGGTACATCGGTATCAGAGGAAGTTGAGGCAACAGTGGCAGACTCCGAGGTACTTGCAAGTTCAGAAAAGGTGGTGCTTTCACTTGAAGTGCTGCTAATTAATGTAGTTGTCTCAGTATTCGAAGGATTCTCTGATGTTGTTGATGGAGTTGTGGTAGGATTTTCAGTAGATGTTACTTCGGTATCAGAGGAAGGTGAGAAAACTGTGGTAGAGTCCGAGATACTTGCAAGTTCAGAAGAGGTGACGCTTTCACTTGGAGTGCTATTAATTAATGTAGTTGTGTCAGTACTCAAAGGATTGTCTGAAGTTGTTAATGGAATTGTAGTGGGATTTTCAGTAGATCTTACTTCGGTATCAGACGAAGTTGATACAACAGTGGCAGAGTCCGAAGTACTTGCAAGTTCAGAAGAGGTGGTGCTTTCGCTTGGATTGCTGCTAATTAATGTAGTTGTGTCAGTACTCGAAAGATTAACTGAAGTTGTTGATGGAATTGTGGTAGGATTTTCAGTAGATGGTACATCGGTAACAGAGGTAGTTGATACAACAGTGGCAGACTCCGATGTACTTGCAAGTTCAGAAGAGGTGGTGCTTCCACTTAGCGTGCTGCTAATTAATATATTTGTTTCGGTACTCGAATGATTGTCTGAACTTGTTGATGGAGTTGTGGTAGGATTTTCAGTAGATGTTACTTCAGTCTCAGAGGAAGTTGAGACAACAGTGGCAGAGTCCGAGGTACTTGCAATTTCAGAAGACGGGGTGCTTTCACTTGGAGTGCTGCTAGTTAATGTAGTTGTTTCAGTACTCGAAGGATTGTCTGAAGTTGTTGGTGGAATTGTGGTAGGATTTTCAGTAGATGTTACTTCGGTATCAGAGGAAGTTGAAACAACAGTGGCAGAGTCCGATGTATTTGCAAGTTCAGAAGAGGCGGTGTTTTCACTTGAAATGCTGGTAATTAATGTAGTTCCCTCAGTACTCGAAGGATTGTCTGAAGTTGTTGATGGAATTATGGTAGGGTTGTCAGTAGATGGTACATCGGTACCAGAGAAAGTTGAGACAACAGTGGCAGACTCCGAGGTACTTGCAAGTTCAGAAGCGGGGCTACTTTCACTTGGAGTGCTGCTAATTAATATAGTTGTATCAGTACTCGAAGGATTGACTGAAGCTGTTGATGGAATCGTGGTAGGATTATCAGTAGATGGTACATCGGTATCAGAGGAAGTTGAGGCAACAGTGGCAGACTCCGAGGTACTTGCAAGTTCAGAAAAGGTGGTGCTTTCACTTGAAGTGCTGCTAATTAATGTAGTTGTCTCAGTATTCGAAGGATTATCTGATGTTGTTGATGGAGTTGTGGTAGGATTTTCAGTAGATGTTACTTCGGTATCAGAGGAAGGTGAGAAAACTGTGGTAGAGTCCGAGATACTTGCAAGTTCAGAAGAGGTGACGCTTTCACTTGGAGTGCTATTAATTAATGTAGTTGTGTCAGTACTCAAAGGATTGTCTGAAGTTGTTAATGGAATTGTAGTGGGATTTTCAGTAGATGTTACTTCGGTATCAGACGAAGTTGATACAACAGTGGCAGAGTCCGAAGTACTTGCAAGTTCAGAAGAGGTGGTGCTTTCGCTTGGATTGCTGCTAATTAATGTAGTTGTGTCAGTACTCGAAAGATTAACTGAAGTTGTTGATGGAATTGTGGTAGGATTTTCAGTAGATGGTACATCGGTAACAGAGGTAGTTGATACAACAGTGGCAGACTCCGATGTACTTGCAAGTTCAGAAGAGGTGGTGCTTCCACTTAGCGTGCTGCTAATTAATATATTTGTTTCGGTACTCGAATGATTGTCTGAACTTGTTGATGGAGTTGTGGTAGGATTTTCAGTAGATGTTACTTCAGTCTCAGAGGAAGTTGAAACAACAGTGGCAGAGTCCGATGTATTTGCAAGTTCAGAAGAGGCGGTGTTTTCACTTGAAATGCTGTTAATTAATGTAGTTCCCTCAGTACTCGAAGGATTGTCTGAAGTTGTTGATGGAATTATGGTAGGGTTGTCAGTAGATGGTACATCGGTATCAGAGAAAGTTGAGACAACAGTGGCAGACTCCGAGGTACTTGCAAGTTCAGAAGCGGGGGTACTTTCACTTGGAGTGCTGCTAATTAATGTAGTTGTCTCAGTACTCGACGGATTGTCTGAAGTTGTTGATGGAATTGTGGTAGGATTTTCAGCAGATGTTACTTCGGTATCAGAGGAAGTTGAGGCAACAATGGCAGACTCCGAGGTACTTGCAAGTTCAGAAGAGGTGGTGCTTTCACTTGAAGTGCTGCTAATTAATGTAGTTGTGTCAGTACTCAAAGGATTGTCTGAAGTCGTTAATGGAATTGTAGTGGGATTTTCAGTAGATGTTACTTCGGAATCAGACAAAGTTGATGCAACAGTGGCAGAGTCCGAAGTACTTGCAAGTTCGGAAAAGGTGGTGCTTTCACTTGGATTGCTGCTAATTAATGTAGTTGTGTCACTACTCGAAGGATTATCTGAAGTTGTTGATGGAATTGTGGTAGGATTTTCAGTAGATGGTACATCGGTATCAGAGGTAGTTGATACAACAGTGGCAGACTCCGATGTACTTGCAAGTTCAGAAGAGGTGGTGCTTCCACTTAGCGTGCTGCTAATTAATATATTTGTTTCGGTACTCGAATGATTGTCTGAACTTGTTGATGGAGTTGTGGTAGGATTTTCAGTAGATGTTACTTCAGTCTCAGAGGAAGTTGAGACAACAATGGCAGAGTCCGAGGTACTTGCAATTTCAGAAGACGGGGTGCTTTCACTCGGAGTGCTGCTAGTTAATGTAGTTGTTTCAGTACTCGAAGGATTGTCTGAAGTTGTTGGTGGAATTGTAGTAGGATTTTCAGTAGATGTTACTTCGGTATCAGAGAAAGTTGAAACAACAGTGGCAGAGTCCGAGGTATTTGCAAGTTCAGAAGAGGTGGTGTTTTCACTTGAAGTGCTGCTAATTAATGTAGTTGTCTCAGTATTCGAAGGATTGTCTGATGTTGTTGATGGAGTTGTGGTAGGATTTTCAGTGGATGTTACTTCGGTATCAGAGGAAGTTGGGAAAACTTTGGTAGAGTCCGAGGTACTTGCAAGTTCAGAAGAGGTGACTCTTTCACTTGGAGTGCTATTATTTAATGTAGTTGTGTCCGTACTCACAGGATTGTCTGAAGTTGTTAAAAGAATTGGGGTAGGATTTTCAGTAGATGTTACTTCGGTATCAGATGAAGTTGGGACAACTGTGGCAGAGTCTGAAGTACTTGCAATTTCAGAAGAGGCGGTGCTTTCACTTGGAGTGCTGCTAATAAATATATTTGTTTCGGTACTCGAAGGATTATCTGAAGTTGTTGATGGAGTTATGGTAGGATTTTCGGTAGATGTTACTTCAGTATTAGAGGAAGTTGAGACAACAGTGACAGAGTCCGAGGTACTTGCAATTTCAGAAGACGGGGTGCTTTCACTTGGAGTGCTGCTAGTAGATGTTACTTCGGTATCAGAGGAAGTTGAAACAACAGTGGCAGAGTGCGAAGTACTTGCAAGTTCAGAAGTGGTGGTGCTTTCACTTGGACTGCTGCTAATTAATGTAGTTGTGTCATTACTCGGCGGATTCTCTGAAGTTTTTAATGGAATTGTGGCAGGATTTTCAGTGGATGTTACTTTGGTATTAGAGGAAGTTGAGGCAACAGTGGCAGAGTCCGAGGTACTTGTAAGTTCAGAAACGGTGGTACTTTCACTTGGAGTGCTGCTAATTAATGTAGTTGTCTCAGTACTCGAAGGATTGTCTGAAGTTGTTGATAGAATTGTGGTAGAATTTTCAGTAGATGTTACTTCGGTATCAGAGGAAGTTGAGGCAACAGTGGCAGAGTCCGAGGTACTTGCAACTTTAGAAGTGGTTGTGCTTTCACTTGGAGTGCTATTAATTAATATAGTTGTGTCAGTACTCGAAGGATTGTCTGAAGTTGTTGGTGGAATTGTGGTAGGATTTTCAGTAGATGTTACTTCAGTATCAGAGGAAGTTGAGACAACAATGGCAGAGTCCGAAGTACTTTCAAGTTCAGAAGAGGTTGTGCTTTCACTTGGAGTGCTGCTAATTGATGTATTTGTGTAAGTACTCAAAAGATTCTCTGAAGTTGTTGATGGAATTGTGGTAGGCTTTTCAGTGGATGTTACTTCAGTATCAGAGAAAGTTGAGGCAACAGTGGCAGAGTCTGAGGTACTTGCAAGTTCAGTAGCGGCGGTACTTTCACTTGGAGTGCTGCTAATTAATATAGTTGTATCAGTACTCGAAGGATTGCCGGAAGCTGCTGATGGAATTGTGGTAGGATTTTCAGTAGATGTTACTTCGGTATCAGAGGAAGTTGAGACAACAGTGGCAGAGTGCGAAGTACTTGCAAGTTCAGAAGAGGTAGTAGTTTCACTTGGAGTGCTGCTAATTAATGTAATTGTCCCAATACTCGAAGGATTATCTGAAGTTGTTGATGGAATCGTGGTAGGATTTTCAGTGAATGTTGCCTCGGTAGCAGAGGAAGTTGAGGCAACAGTGGCAGAGTTCGAGGTACTTGCAAGTTCAGAAGAGGTTGCGCTTTCACTTGGAGTGCTGCTAATTAATGTTGTTGTCTCAGTACTCGAAGGATTGTCTGAAGTTGTTGATGGAATTGTGGTAGGATTTTCAGTAGATGTTACTTCGGTATCAGAGGAAGTTGAGGCAACAGTGGCAGAGTCCGAGGTACTTGCAACTTTAGAAGTGGTTGTGCTTTTACTTGGAGTGCTATTAATCAATATAATTGTGTCAGTACTCAAAGGATTGTCTGAAGTTGTTGGTGGAATTGTGGTAGGATTTTCAGTAGATGCTACTTCAGTATCAGAGGAAGTTGAGACAACAATGGCAGAGTCCGAAGTACTTGCAAGTTCAGAAGAGGTTGTGCTTTCACTTGGAGTGCTGCTAATTGATGTATTTGTGTCAGTACTTAAAAGATTTTCTGAAGTTGTTGATGGAATTGTGGTAGGCTTTTCAGTGGATGTTACTTCAGTATCAGAGAAAGTTGAGGCAACAGTGGCAGAGTCTGAGGTACTTGCAAGTTCAGTAGCGGCGGTACTTTCACTTGGAGTGCTGCTAATTAATATAGTTGTATCAGTACTCGAAAGATTGCCTGAAGCTGTTGATGGAATCGTGGTAGGATTTTCAGTAGATGTTACTTCGGTATCAGAGGAAGTTGAAACAACAGTGACAGAGTGCGAAGTACTTGCAAGTTCAGAAGTGGTGGTGCCTTCATTTGGAGTGCTGCTAATTAATGTAATTGCCTCAGTACTCGAAGGATTGTCTGAAGTTGTTGATAGAATTATGGTAGGATTTTCAGTAGATGTTACTTCGGTATCAGAAGAAGCTGAGGCAACAGTGGCAGAGTCCGAGGTACTTGCAACTTCAGAAGAGGTGGTGCTTTCACTTGGAGTGCTGCTAATTAATGTAGTTGTGTCATTACTCGACGGATTCTCTGAAGTTTTTAATGGAATTGTGGCAGGATTTTCAGTGGATGTTACTTTGGTATTAGAGGAAGTTGAGGCAACAGTGGCAGAGTCCGAGGTACTTGTAAGTTCAGAAACGGGGGTACTTTCACTTGGAGTGCTGCTAATTAATGTAGTTGTCTCAGTACTCGAAGGATTGTCTGAAGTTGTTGATAGAATTGTGGTAGAATTTTCAGTAGATGTTACTTCGGTATCAGAGGAAGTTGAGGCAACAGTGGCAGAGTCCGAGGTACTTGCAACTTTAGAAGTGGTTGTGCTTTCACTTGGAGTGCTATTAATTAATATAGTTGTGTCAGTACTCGAAGGATTGTCTGAAGTTGTTGGTGGAATTGTGGTAGGATTTTCAGTAGATGTTACTTCAATATCAGAGGAAGTTGAGACAACAATGGCAGAGTCCGAAGTACTTGCAAGTTCAGAAGAGGTTGTGCTTTCACTTGGAGTGCTGCTAATTGATGTATTTGTGTAAGTACTCAAAAGATTCTCTGAAGTTGTTGATGGAATTGTGGTAGGCTTTTCAGTGGATGTTACTTCAGTATCAGAGAAAGTTGAGGCAACAGTGGCAGAGTCTGAGGTACTTGCAAGTTCAGTAGCGGCGGTACTTTCACTTGGAGTGCTGCTAATTAATATAGTTGTATCAGTACTCGAAGGATTGCCGGAAGCTGCTGATGGAATTGTGGTAGGATTTTCAGTAGATGTTACTTCGGTATCAGAGGAAGTTGAGACAACAGTGGCAGAGTGCGAAGTACTTGCAAGTTCAGAAGAGGTAGTAGTTTCACTTGGAGTGCTGCTAATTAATGTAATTGTCTCAATACTCGAAGGATTATCTGAAGTTGTTGATGGAATCGTGGTAGGATTTTCAGTGAATGTTGCCTCGGTAGCAGAGGAAGTTGAGGCAACAGTGGCAGAGTTCGAGGTACTTGCAAGTTCAGAAGAGGTTGCGCTTTCACTTGGAGTGCTGCTAATTAATGTTGTTGTCTCAGTACTCGAAGGATTGTCTGAAGTTGTTGATGGAATTGTGGTAGGATTTTCAGTAGATGTTACTTCGGTATCAGAGGAAGTTGAGACAACAGTGGCAGAGTGCGAAGTACTTGCAAGTTCAGAAGAGGTAGTAGTTTCACTTGGAGTGCTGCTAATTAATGTAATTGTCTCAATACTCGAAGGATTATCTGAAGTTGTTGATGGAATCGTGGTAGGATTTTCAGTGAATGTTGCCTCGGTAGCAGAGGAAGTTGAGGCAACAGTGGCAGAGTTCGAGGTACTTGCAAGTTCAGAAGTGGTTGCGCTTTCACTTGGAGTGCTGCTAATTAATGTTGTTGTGTCAGTACTCGAAAGATTGTCTGAAGTTGTTGATGGAATTGTGGTAGGATTTTCAGTAGATGTTACTTCAGTATCAGAGGAAGTTGAGACAACAATGGCAGAGTCCGAAGTACTTGCAAGTTCAGAAGAGGTTGTGCTTTCACTTGGAGTGCTGCTAATTGATGTATTTGTGTCAGTACTCAAAAGATTCTCTGAAGTTGTTGATGGAATTGTGGTAGGCTTTTCAGTGGATGTTACTTCAGTATCAGAGAAAGTTGAGGCAACAGTGGCAGAGTCTGAGGTACTTGCAAGTTCAGTAGCGGTGGTACTTTCACTTGGAGTGCTGCTAATTAATATAGTTGTATCAGTACTCGAAAGATTGCCGGAAGCTGCTGATGGAATTGTGGTAGGATTTTCAGTAGATGTTACTTCGGTATCAGAGGAAGTTGAGACAACAGTGGCAGAGTGCGAAGTACTTGCAAGTTCAGAAGAGGTAGTGGTTTCACTTGAAGTGCTGCTAATTAATGTAATTGTCTCAATACTCGAAGGATTATCTGAAGTTGTTGATGGAATCGTGGTAGGATTTTCAGTGAATGTTACCTCGGTAGCAGAGGAAGTTGAGGCGACAGTGGCAGAGTCCGAGGTACTTGCAAGTTCAGAAGAGGTTGCGCTTTCACTTGAAGTGCTGCTAATTAATGTTGTTGTCTCAGTACTCAAAGGATTGTCTGAAGTTGTTGATGGAATTGTGGTAGGATTTTCAGTAGATGTTACTCCAGTATCAGAGGAAGTTGAGACAACAATGGCGGAGTCCGAGGTACTTGCAACTTCAGAGGAGGTGGTGCCTTTACTTGGAGTGCTACTAATTAATGTAGTTGTGTTAGTACTCGACGGATTCTCTGAAGTTATTAGTGGAATTGTGGTAGGATCTTCAGTGGATGTTACTTCGGTATTTGAAAAAGTTGAGGCAACAGTGGCAGAGTCCGAGGTACTTGCAAGTTCAGAAGTGGTTGCGCTTTCACTTGAAATGCTGCTTATTGATGTTGCTGTGTTAGCACTCGAAGGATTCTCTGAAGTTTTTGATGGAATTGTGGTAGGATTTTCAATGTATGTTACTTCGGTATCAGAGGAAGTTGAGGCAACAGTGGCAGAGTCCGAGGTACTTGCAAGTTCAGAAGCGGGGGTACTTTCACTTGAAGTGCTGCTAATTAATGTAGTTGTCTCAATACTCGAAGGATTGTTTGAAGTTGTTGGTGGACTTGTGGTAGGATTTTCAGTAGATGTTACTTCAGTATCAGAGGAAGTTGAGACAACAGTGGCAGTGTCCGAGGTACTTGCAAGTTCAGAAGCGGGGGTACTTTCACTTGAAGTGCTGCTAATTAATGTAGTTGTCTCAGTACTCAAAGGATTGTCTGAAGTTGTTGGTGGAATTGTGGTAGGATTTTCAGTTGATGTTACTTCAGTATCAGAGGAAGTTGAGACAACAGTGGCAGAGTCCAAGGTACTTGCAAGTTCAGAAGCGGGGGTACTTTCACTTGAAGTGCTGCTAATTAATGTAGTTGTCTCAGTACTCGAAGGATTGTCTGAAGTTGTTGGTGGAATTGTGGTAGGATTTTCAGTAGATGTTACTTCGGTATCAGAGGAAGTTGAGGCAACAGTGGCAGAGTCCGAGGTACTTGCAAGTTCAGAAGAGGTGGTGCTTTCCCTTGAAATGCTGTTAATTAATGTAGTTGTGTCAGTACTCGAATGATTATCTGAACTTGTTGATGGAATCGTGGTAGGATTTTCAGTGAATGTTACCTCAGTATCAGAGGAAGTTGAGGCAACAGTGGCAGAGTCCGAGGTACTTGCAAGTTCAGAAGAGGTGGTGCTTTCACTTGGAGTGCTGCTAATTAATGTAGTTGTGTCATTACTCGACGGATCCTCTGAAGTTTTTAATGGAATTGTGGTAGGATTTTCAGTGGATGTTACTTTGGTATTAGAGGAAGTTGAGGCAACAGTGGCAGAGTCCGAGGTACTTGTAAGTTCAGAAGCGGGGGTACTTTCCCTTGGAGTGCTGCTAATTAATGTAGTTGTCTCAGTACTCGAAGGATTGTCTGAAGTTGTTGATGAAATTGTGGTAGGATTTTCAGTAGATGTTAGTTCGGTATCAGAGGAAGTTAATACAACAGTGGCAGAGTCAGAGGTACTTGCAAGTTCAGATGAAGTGGTGCTTTTACTTGGAGTGCTATCAATTAATGTAGTTGTCTCAGTACTCGAAGGATTGACTGAAGTTGTTGATGAAATTGTGGTAGGACTTTCAGTAGATGTTACTTCAGTATCAAAGGAAGTTGATACAACAGTGGCAGAGTCCGAGGTGCTTGAAAGTTCAGAAGATATGGTGTCACTTGGAATGCTGCTAATTAATGTATTCGTGTCAGTACTCGAAAGATTGTTTGAGGTTGTAGATGGAATTGTGATAGGATTTTTGGTAGAAGTAACCTCGGTAGCAGAATTAGTTGAGGAAACAGTCTCACCTTCTGTATAATTTGAATTTGAGAAAGTACTGCTATAAGATAATGTATCTCTTGTTAAGTCTGATGTTACAGAATTGCTAGTGCTACTGCTTGAGGTGGGTGTTAGAGAGGTTGATATAATATCATATGAACTTGTGATAATAGGAGATGAGGTAGGGCTAGTTGAGGTTAATGTCGATAGAATTATTTCACTGCTGGAAGAATATTCTGTCGTTGGTTTATTGGAAGATGTTGAAGATGTACTAGTAATAGAAGATGTAATAGTAGAGGTAGAGGTAGGAGTAATAGTAGTTGAAATGGTGGTTGTCGTAACTAGAAAACATCAATATTAACGATCTTAAGAATTCTAGTCCACGTTTGAGTACCTGGACTGACAGTAGTAGTTGTAGTCGTGGTGGTTGTACTCACTGTGGTGGTGGTTATTACTTTACAACTACAATAAAATTACATTGATATGTTGAAAGGAGCTAAAATTGTGAATTTACTTAGCAGCGCCTGTTGTTTCATCACAAATGGATCCGCTCGGACAGCTAACTTCATCCCCATAAAACGCTATCCAAAAAGCCCACCAGCAAGTTTTGTATGAACTTTCGGTTACGCAGGTTATCCCTTTAGATGGACAATTTGCGTCTGCTCCTTTTAAAACTACAGATAAGCTAAACAGGAGAACAATCTAGGTGGTTTAAAAAAAGCTGATGATCTTAACTTTGAGTATGTTAATGCAATCTTACCAAATATGTTCTACATGCGGCCATTTTCGTTTCTATTCGTTGAAAATTTGCACTTGCGTGACTTTCAAACTTACGTTACATTCGATTGCGTTTTCAGACTATAACAATGGCAAAAATAGGTATCATTTTAAGGTTTTAAATGATTTGTTTCATTTGGTGAATAAACAAAGTTATCAGTGTTTGGATTATGAATAATCATTTTTTTTTCTTTGACTGATATGTAGATCTGACTACCAGAAATTGCTTTATATAGATAATTGGAGTTTCTTAGGCTAATGAGGATAAAAAGAGTATATTACTAAGGTACAACAAAAGTATTTGGGTTTTTAAGGTGCTTAGTTATTCATTGCTAAAAAAATTATTCTGCAGCACTCGGCAATATCAGAAAAAGCAGTGCTTTTACTTAGAGTGCTGCTAATTAATGTTGTTGCATCAGTGCTCAAAAGACTGTTTGAAGTGGTTGATGGAATTGTCGTAGGATTATCAATAGATATTACTTCGGTATCAGAGAAAGTTGAAGTAAAAGTGGCAGACTCCGAGGTACTTGCAAGTTCAGAAGAGGTGGTGCTTTCACTTGGAGTATGAGTAAGATTACGTGGGAAAGACTTCAAGGTTCATGCAAGCAAGGAAGACCAATGAAGCGATGGAGAGAGGCTGTCACGGAAGATCTGAAATAGGAGGGAATTAAGGACTGGAGAACAATGACTAAATGACAAGAAATAGGACAACCTGGAGAAGAATCACAAAACTCTCTTGAAAGGCCTGAAATATGACTATATATATATATATATATATATATATATATATATATATATATATATATATATATATATATATATATATATATATATATATACCTATAAATACCCCAGCACCAACGCAATTGTTGGCCTGTTATATATAAATAAACAATTATTATTACTAAACTAATCATATGTTTAGTCCAATTTCATCTTTTTACTCCGAGAAATAAACATTTCTTCTTCAGTATGAAAGTGACCAAATTTGGTTCAATCAATCAAAAGAAAAGCGAACTAATGATACTAGAAGATAAACACAAGAAAATATCTTGAAAGTAGATGTGGATACAGAACTAGGAAGAATTGAATTTGAAAGCATGGATGAATTTGTCTACTTAGGCGTAGGGATAACAAAGAAGTGTGAGGAGAAGAAGGAGATAGAGCAAATATTGATCAAAACTAACACATATGCAGAGGCCTTGAACCACCTAATAAGATCGAAACTCATATTCTGAAATACCTAATTAAGATTGTATAAAACAGTATTGAGAATTAGCATTCTCAATGCTTGTATATATATATATATATATATATATATATATATATATATATATATATATATATATATATATATATATATATATATATATATATATATATATATATATATATATAATATATATATATATATATATATATATATAAAGTATGGACAAAATATAATATAAAGTTGGGACAAAAATGAAAAGGCTGGTAATGATGGGCTTGAAGGATTTATGATCAGTCATCCGCAAACGACTCTAAGAGTGCCAGAAGCAACGTCAACTGCTAGACTTAAAGGTTTCAGCCATCCGCGAATAACCAAACACCAACCCATCCAACAACTAAACAGAAAAATATTGTATTAATGATATCAGGATCTACAATGTTGACGAAACCGGCATCAAATTTCAATAAGGAACCACCCAAAGTTCTTTCCGTCAAGGGTAAGAAGCAAGTTGGATTCATTTTCAGCACAGAACGTGGACAAACCACAACTATTGTTTGTTGCTACGATGCTGCCGGATCGTTCTTACCACAGTTTATGATATTTGCGCGTAAGTGGCTGCCAGATGGCCTGTTAGATGGTTTTCCTCCAGAGACGCGGGAAACTTGCTCATCTTCAGGATGGATAACTGGAGAAATATTTCTGGAGTAGCTCAAATTTTTTGATGGTCATGTTCGGCCGACTACAGAAAAAAAAAGTTCTTTTGCTACTAGACAACCATGAAAGCCACAAACATTATCCAGTTCTGGAGTACGTAAACCAAAACAATGTCGTCATCTTATCTTTGTCAACTCACACCACGAACAAACTGCTGTGTATGTTGCACTAAAAATATACTTCGAACAAGAAATCAATCGATTCCAGAAGGTTCACCCAGGGAGGATAGTCAATCAGTACGATGTGGCCAAATTATTTGCTCCAGCATATATGAAATGTGCCACTCCCAACAACACCATCAAAGGGTTTGAATTCACTGGGATTTGACCAACTAATATGTATGTATGGGAAGAAAAAGATTTTGCACCATCTTCAACAATGATGACTGATCGTAATACGACAAATTCAAAAGCTGCGCTTCAGGAGAGAACCTATCAAGATCAGGGCTCCAAAATTCATCTAGACCAAGTAAAACTTTAAATAATATCCCTGATGATTCTTTGAGTGATGACAATGTCGAACCTACGGAATCCATGACTGTTACGGTTCAAGTTCACCTAGCAATGAGAGAAAAAATTATTTGCTGACATGGTTGGTGTCTTGTCCTGGATTAATCGATCCTAGAGGTGTATCGCCATCAATAATTTTAGAACTACATGAAGAAGAACCTCTCAATAGCATCCTTACTAATTCAAGGTCTTTTACTCCTGATATTAAAGAATCATTTGGACATAAAGGCTACTGATCTACTGATCACGTGAATTCCGCAATTCAAAACGCAACGGTGGATCAACATAATATTTTGCCTATGAAGGTAGACTATTTACCCGAAATAACTCATTCAACACCACCTTCAGTCATTAAACTCTGCACTCCTGGTGTTCTAAAAATGTCTACTGGGTACGTGAATCTAGCGGTTCAAAATACAGAGACAGAACAAACAAATGCCTTGGACTCTACGATTCATTCCACGCTACCTTCAATACCAAATAAAAAAGATTCACTCAGATCTAATTCCAATTACATAATAGTACAGCCTTCTACTCCTCCACCTGTGTCTTATTTGAATCCAAGAAAAAAAAAGACCGCTCCCAACTCCTCATATTTCCCTGGGGACTCACAAAAGAAAAATTCAGCAGTCTGAGGTGCTTACTAGCACTCCCATAATGGAAGAACAGAAAGCTAAATATATTAAAGCAAACACCAAAGTTCTGAAAAACATTGACAAAGATTTAAAAACAAAACCAAATATTACTCTAAGGAAAAATATTAAAAGGATCAGAGATGTTAAAACGACTCAAAATACTAAAGTTAAGAAATCTAAAATCAAAGAAAATGCTGCACTGATAACTGAATAGTTATATTCATCATTAATTAAATTCTTCTTATGTTGATTTCTAAGGTAATTGTTCTTTAATTAACCGTGTGTTCACTATGCCCTATGCTCCTATCCACTTTACCCGGTGGGTTGGGCAAAGCGGAGAGCGGTACCAATTGTAGTACAATTAATAATTTTAAGTAAAATATTGATTGTTACTTAATGTTTGTTGATTATATTAAAAAAATTAATAAATATTGATGCATACTTATTTCTGTGTGTATGAATTTTCTTGTCATAGGTCGTCAAAGCTTAAAGTGCCCGTTTTGCCTGAACTTTCTCCAACTTTCGTGTTTTTATATAAATTTAGATCTCAGAACATTCTGCAGGGGGGTAAGTAGCTTTGTTATTATTTTTATAATTTTTTTACTGAAATTTTACCGTAGTTGAGTATTTGCTGTTGTCTTAGAGTTAAGCATTTTTATCCGGGTAAACTGATATTGCCATTTACTCCATGGTCTCGCATACTATTACTCTTTGTACGAAGCCAAGTTGACAAATCTATTTTATGCCATCAGAGCTAAAGCTTTTCGTACAATACGCCGTGCTCTGGGTTCACTGAGTCCGAATTATTGTGAACGTCGACTAATGGACATTTCTAAGTCTTCAGCAACACTCTCACGTATCAAATTATTATGCTCTTGTGAACAACTACTACGACTATATATTGCTCTTCTTTTATCTTCCACCGAATCACTTTCTTGAAATGTTTGAACTATTCGATTGATAGTGTTTTCAGATGGACGATTGTGCAAACTGTAAATATCACGTAATTTTCTAAAAACATTTTTCACTGAACGCCCATTTTCTCAACGTCATCTGTGTTTTATTCAAGAATTAAAAAATCAATTTGAAAGACCCGTTACCATTACGTTACCAAAAAGTTAATATAATAATAAATATTTACCTAAACTATTTGGGCTTTTTCTTAAAATTTTCTTAAAATATGCATTTTACTATAAAATTTAAGTGTTGTTAATGGGTGTTTAAGTGTTGGTTGCTAGTGCTAACACAATCTACACGATTTTCATATAATACGTTTCGAATAATACCTGTATCATTTAAGATTATAGCAAAATGATAGAAAGGTATGTGGTGTTTTAACAATTATTTAATTTATATGCATAACAACTATACTCTTGTTAGTTAATGTTAAGTTTATAAAAACTAAATTCTGCAATTCATAATTCTGAAAAACAAAAATGTATTAACTAGACAAATTCTTTAGAGAGGATTATATCAGAGTTCCGTAATTGTTCGTCATTCAAGTAATGTAGTAGCTAAATATTTGCTATTTTAAAACAACGACTTTTAAGAAATCATGTTATCTCTTGTCATGGGATTTGGTTATTCGGAAATAAATAAATGTACAAGGTAGCCAAAATCAAACACATACGATGAACCAAGGAAGATTTCAAATATATTTTTTAAATTGATGCTGAGAGGTTGCACTTAAATGGTGGGTGCAATATCGTAATAACATTTTCCGTTTAACGTAATAATTTAAGACTAATTAGAAAAATAAACAATAGAACAAAACAACATACGGATAACCCTCATATAACATGATATTTATTTTACGAGGGTGGTTCAAAAAGTTCTCGACCTGACAGAGCTAGCGCATGTATGAACAAATGACTATAATATTTATCAAGTTAGATTTGATAATTATATTATTATTATAATTATTATTATTATTCACATATGGGCCCTGGTGGACCACGCGAAGTACAGTTAGAGACGTTTGTTGTTGTTAGCCGTCCTTTGCGCCCATACTGATTTCAGTCTTTCACTATGAGCTTTTTTCCTTTCGTCAGACCAAATTGTTCCGGTCTTCCGACATTTTTCTCTTTGGCCAACCTCCCAAACATCAGCCTTGTGTCTGAAACAGTTTCCATCCTGAATTTCACTTTTAATTGTTTTTATTTTAGCTCTACTCCTATTTTCATAAAATTCAACTATTTGTCTAGTTAGCTTACTCGGATTCATCCGTTTTACGTATCCGTAAAACTTAAGTCTTCTGCTTATAATATTATTAATAATATATTTTTTTTCACCCATTCAGAGGTTGAAATTGACAATGCCGGGTTTCGAACCAAGACAAAAATCAAGGAGACTGAAGGAATAACCTCACGATTCTCGTTGTTTCCAAGATAACTGCCTTTTGAGCTACCGCAATGATATTTTCTGACAGTTGAACTAGTCTGATGTGTTGGGAAATTTGCTCGTGGACTAATCCATTTACAGTAATGATGAATGGTAAATTTTTTGTTTCTTTTAATTTGTAGATTTCTTTTAGTTCAAAGGCTAGCTCTTCGTATTTCTGTTTTTTTCTCCATATAGGCTTTCTCAATGTTTTCATCTAGTGGTGTTGTAAAATCAATGATAAGAGCTGTTTTATCTTTGTTAAATAGCGTCATATCTGGTCGGTTGTGCGTTATTTTACGATCGGTTATGAGGGTTGTGTCCCAGTATAGCCTAAAACCTGCGTTCTCCAAGATTGGTTGTGGATTATAGTTATAATTCTGCACCTGATTATTGAGAAGTCCAGTTCACAATGGTAAATCCTGATGAAAAATTTTGCCCATTTCATCATACCGATTAAGATAGTGTCGTGGTGCCATAATAGGACATCCCGCTGTGATATGTTGGATGCTCCTACTGTGGACTTGTATTTTCGACATAAATCCTCTATACCTTGTTCTTTTAGGATATGTTTCCGATAGTTTAGAGATGGTATAACCTGATCCTGTATAGCCAAAATGCCAAAACCCAAAAAGGTCTTCTCCTTGAACGTTTGCGGTTAAGCGGTATCCAATCCAGGATCGCCCTGGTCCATCTTTCGTCTCATCGCCTCGATACATGACCTGCCCACTTCCATTTCAATTCCTTTATTCTTCCAATATAAATAATACAATTATGTTGTATTATTTACATTGTATTTGCTTTCTTCAATGTTATCGATAGTGATTGCTGTTTATGGCCGTATCGAATATTCATCGCCAACGAAGCTGGATAGTCCGTTTCAAGATATTTCGTTGCTCTTCGGCAAAATGTTAATTGCCCCAATAATATTCCTAGTTTCTTAAAAGGCGCCAGAATCGGAGTGGTTTAATTTCTGAATAATTTTGGGAAAAATAAAATATTGTTAAATTATAATTAAATTATGATTAAATTATTGTTATTTTCCTTTCTTTTCATCATTTTTCCCAGCCAACCTGGATTTTAAATTAAGTGCTGGCCGTAGCCAAAACAACTTCATTCTTCCAAACATTTTCGGGCGATACAAGTCATATTAAAGATTCCGTCCTCTGCATTATTTTAAACAGATTTTCTTCTAGCTCCAGATCATTTTTTTAGTTCCCAGTCAGGTGTTCGCCCTCCGACAAGATAACACGCACTGGTAGAGCAATTGGTGTTTGTGCTCGTTTTGCTATATGACAGCTCCTTGCAACCTGCAAGGTTAGCTATCATAACATCGGCAATCATGTGTTCTAAGCAGGCGCAGCGATCCCAAGATTACAGACCTCTACATTGCTGCAGCCAATGTTTCAACAGATGTACGGCAAGATGGAATTTTTCACAATTGAGTGAGCACAGTATCTCTCATTACTCCGAGAATGCCTATTATCAACACAACTATATGCGCGGTGTACTATGGACAGAGTTGTTTCACTTCGTAAAGGAGATCCTAATACTTGAGACGTTTTTGTTCCTCCTTGATAGTAATATTTGTTTCCGCTGGCGACGATAACTCAATAATAAACATCATTTTCGTGTCATCAAGGAGAACAATATCAGGTTTGTTAGCCTATATTTGTCTAATAGTCGAGAACGAGAAATTCCAGTAAATCCAACAACTGCAATTCTCGACAACAGACTCTATCTCTACTGGGACAAAGTGCATCACTGGTGTCTGGTCTATCTTATATGAGTACCTTAGATGAAAGTACAGTACTCGCAGAGCAGCATTATGATAATAGATATATGCGGAGATCGCATAGGCACTACATCCAGCTAACAAATGCATGAGTGTCTCTGATGCTCGATGGCAGGCCCTACAGTTTATATCAGGAACCTCCATACCCATAATCTCTCTCCGAGAGACTAATGTGTTTATTACACCATCCTGACAGGCCAATATAAATCCTTCCGTCTCTGACTTAAGGCCGGCTGACTTGAGAAAAGCAAAGGTGAGTCTCTTTGACAATCCCTGATCCTCTAAAATTTCTATAAAAACCCCATGCAGTGACTTACTGGTAAATTTCTGCAATAGTAAACTGGTCTCTGCAGCTTTTATCTGGGCTGCTCGGCAACTTGATTGCAAATCAGCAAACTGGTTGATTACATCTCTGTTTCTGTGTAATGGGTCTGATGTTTTACTTATAGAACAAGCCAAACTCAGAACAATCCGATTATGCATAAACTCGATACTCAAGAGGCCCCTACCTCCATGACACTGTGGCCGATATATCCGAGGGACGGATGATTTTGGATGCAAACTGCGCTGAATGTTTAACACCTTTCGGGAATCCCTGTCCAGCTGATTTAACTCATCTACTCTTACACCTTACAACTCCAAAAGAATACGATAGTATAGGTACGGCAAGCAAATTAGTGGCCAATATTTTATTGAGCTTAATTTAACTGAGCCTCGTCGTGTAAATGACGTTGGTGAATATCCAAATAGGTATGTGTTTCCCCGATCTCCAGATGGTGAAACACACTGCCATCGGTGAATATCATATCCTCAGAGACCCCCCTCAGCGCGTCCTCT
The DNA here is from genome assembly GCA_031761425.1 of Cosmopolites sordidus. Classification (NCBI taxonomy): domain Eukaryota; kingdom Metazoa; phylum Arthropoda; class Insecta; order Coleoptera; family Curculionidae; genus Cosmopolites; species Cosmopolites sordidus. The sequence goes on from JARFXV010002443.1 coordinate 74,347, forward strand.
TTTTAAATGGATCAGGCGCATTTCTCCACCCCAAAAGCCATAGCGATATCTCGTGAATATTCCTGGATCATTTACAATGCTAAATGTAAGTGCAGTTCATTGGCAGCATAAAGTTTGAGATCGTCCATATAAAAAAGATGAGTGACATTATGTATTCGATGGTTAGGGGACCCACAATTAAGTGGGGCTAATTAAGTGGGGCTAATTAAGTGGGACTAAGTGAATCACCCTGAAATACACCCCTTCTAAATGCCACTGGCTCTGTTGAAACATTTCGCTCTTTAGACGTTATAACAAAGCGGGATTTCCACAGCGGCAACAAACGTTCAATGCATTTTAAAATCGGCTCTGGTACTCCCAAACATTGGAGCATGTGAAGAATAAGCTTATGAGATGTTATATCAAATGCCTTAGGGTAGTCTATCCATGCCATGGATAGACTGAACCGCACTGAATAGACACTGAACCGCACTGAATAGACACTGAACCGCATCTTGTGTGATACAATGGTCAATAAGTAAACTCTCTTTACAACCTTTCTTTCTATCACGTTGTTCATTTATATGCTGAAACACTGACTCAACTATATTCATAATTCTCATATACAAAATACGGGTAAATATCTTGTAGTAGGCAAGTGATCGACGATAGTTCTTGGGGTCAGACAAATCACCCTTTTTGGGAATGAGCACTGTACGTCCCTCGACAAACCAGTCAGGCATTGACTGAATCCCACTCATCCATGAATCAAAAACACTAGCCAGTCGCCTGTGAGTACAAGTGAATTTCTTCCACCAAAAGTTGTTAATACGATCTGGACTTGGGGCAGTAAAGTTTTTGGTACCGTCCAATGCCTGATGCACCTCTTCTGAATCGATTACCGAAAATACTACATTAGGTAGAGCAAACCCTCCAACAAAATTACGGAACTCCTCTATTGTTCTTACTGATGTTGAAGACCTTCCCATATACTCCTCTCCAGAAGTGCTGGATCATATCAGCGGTAGGCAGATTCCTGATATCATTTTGAGGGTTACGAAATAAACTTCCGGGTTTTAACCGGAACTGAGAGTTGTGTTCGATCCATTTTTCCTTACGCTTTAAAGTGTCTTTAATAGTCCTTAAAGATCGAATTCTTTCTATGCAATGTTGCTTGTTGGTCTGTAACACTGATCAATTCAACGTGTGGTGTTGTCTTTTAAGGCGTTCTGCAATCGGACTGATCTTATTCGAAAAGGGCTTGCCAGCAAAAAGATATTCCATTACACACTGAACTCTGGATGCATGGTCCCTCGCCAGCCGGAGTTTGTCCTCAATTTTCTTAACTCGCTGACGTGTCTTCTGCAAGACTTCGGGCCTGCCTCTCGTACGCGGCACAAGCTGAACTGCAGCGTTGTATACGAATGCGTTTATGTCATATATATCAGCAGATTACGGAAATTCAGTATCTACACGTACATTCATTTGGCTTAGATCTTGATCGCTTAGGTTAATCTTTTGAAGTATGGTTTTTCCTAGATTCCAGTTTAACACTAGCATGCTCCCAGGTACTCTGAAGCTCGCGACCTACTAGAGCAGGCGCTGGGACCACCATAAAGGATATTTTTCAGATTCTTTGGTATAATACCAGTTGTTGAAATTATCAATGACACAATATGGACCTGGAATAGCACAATATGACCTTATTATTATTACCCGATTACACCGACTTGGTATCATTCTCTCAGCTCAAAAAGCTGAAAACCATAAACCGATTCCTCCCTCGCGATGTTGGAGTTCGGCTCGGAGCCAGGGGATAAATTTCATTATAACCCAGTATTTCGTTGGCATTAAGACAACAATTTTCGAACTATGTGGTTTGCAACAATATAGCCCGTTGCCCCACTTTTATGATATTTCTATTTAGTCCGCAATTTGTTAAACTTTTGGAGAACCTGTGGTTTACCAATCCCTCTGCGGAAATTACAAAAGGTTGGATGTTCACTTTTTCAAGTTGCCAGATGTTCTTCAATTCATAAGAAAAATTCTCATACTTAGAAACCTTTTCCACCTCCGTTTTATGTATATTATGAGACAGTGGTATGGCAATATCAATACTTGTTCCCCACTTTTCTTTTATATTTATTAAGACTATGTCTGGTCTATTCTAATCGACAGCCCTGTCAGTTATTATCGGTCTATCCCAGTAGAGCAGCACATCGTCAGACTCCAGAACAGCTTGAGGACTGTGTTTATAATACGGCAGAGTAGATGTTGGTAAAAGACCATGATTAAGTGCCAGTTTTTGGTGGATTATTTTAGCAAGCTGATTATGCCTTCCTAAATATGCGTTTTCTATTTTACCACACTTTCGACATACATCTTCAGTGTTTTCTTCTTTCTTCATTCATTTTCAGTGTTTTCTTCAGTATATTATTATTACTATTATTATGTGTGAGTAAAACATTGTTTATTGGTTGGTGTATTTTGAATTTATTAGTACCATAAAAATTATAACTTAAATTTAATTATACATTTAATTCGGTTTCGTTCTCACTGTCACTTTGATCTACATTAATAATAAGTGGTTCTATATTATTTGTAAATGATACATAGGAATCTTCAATTTTAATAACATAGTTAATCGAATTTATCCAACTTTCTTTGGGAATACTATCTACCACCTTCCTAATTAATGTTGCAGCACTTGAATGTTGAATGTTGGTTTCATATTTCCTTAGTCGCTGTTGCAATGAATGCAATGTAGACACAGGTTACTCTTCATACATAACATAAATATTACTTCGAATGAAGTCTTTGTCGCTTTCGTCGACACATTTGCTTTTACCAGAATCACTACGCACTTTTTTGGCTCTAATTAGCTTCGACACAATATATTTAACTGTAGACAACGGAGTTTTCATTAATGAAGACGTTTCTGTTGCGGCTGCATTGGCATTAAGCCCCTGTTCAATAAAGAAACATACACATTTTTAACAATTTGCTTAGCATTGGGCGATAAATGTTTTCTTCTCCAATTAGAACTGCCGGAGGCACAATGATCATTATCTTGCCAAGAACGCCACATTTTAGCACGCTTGGAATAACAAAAAATACGATCGAAATAATAGAACTGCACTGTTTAAGAAAATAATGCGAACTAAACTAAAATATTTAGAAACTACTAAACCAGGTATAAAATTAATTTTATCTTTTTACCTGTTATTTTATTAGGCTCGGCCCTGTTTACGTTTCTTGCAACTTTGCCGGGTTTCGTCACAGCAGGGGTTGTTAAGAGTTTATTGCAGCCAATCGGTCAACTATATATCTTGAAACGCACTATACGACCACGTTTAAATGCGGTTGGCCAAAATTTCAGGGTGGCAAATGATGAGTCCCCATAAACAGCATCTATCTCGTCTTTAATTTGAGTTGGCGTATTACCTTTCAAATGCAAGAATTTAATGACGGCTCGACATTCGATTTTTTTCCATCTTTACAGAAACACTAACATGGACAGATATAAATGACTGTTTAACAACATTTGAGCACCTAATATGGCTGAACTTTTCAAGGTTATCTTTCAGCGCATGCTCAATGAGGATGGAAACTTTTCGGACTACCCTGGTAATACTGAAGAAAGAATGTTTATTTGTCGGAGCAAAAAGTTGAACTTTTTTGAACGGTTTAAACCTCTGAGCGAAGTATAATTTTTATAAGTAAAAAAAAACGGTGTTTTTGTTAAAAAAATTGAAGTTTTTTAAGTATTAGATTCGGTTAGCTAATGAGTTTTTATAATTACCTGTTTCTGTCAAGCGCCCTGTATCAAACACATCAAAATCGAAGCAAAATACCCCATCGAAAATAAAACTGCAACAATTAGTTCTTAACATTTTAATATAAATTAATATATTTAACAGAGAACATTTTTATAAATAAAAAAAATTGTGCTATTTTTTTTTAATCTTAATAATTTAGGCACTAGTTTTGAACGTCCGACAACAGAAAAGACAATTTTTTGTTAAAAATTAAATTTAACATTTATATCTTGCGGGAAGCGATGCCTAACATTGTATTTGTTTTGATCTAGCTATATATCGTGTTTAGTTGTTGAGTACACCTAACGAAAGTCGCTCTTCGCGGTAATTCTTTGAGTTTGGCAGCACCGGTGTAAGTGCAGGCGCTTCTTAGACCACCCATAATGTCTAAAACCGTAAGCTCCACGTCTCCTCTGTATGGTACCTCAACAGTTTTACCCTCTGATGATCTGTATTCAGCTACACCACCTACAAAAAAACATATTAAACCACCAAATTTAGGTCTGGTTCTCTGAAATACAAGAAAGTATACAGGGTGTGACGGAAACAACTTTTGTAGTAGGTATTTCGGTTAATAATGTCGTTTTTCGCCAGTATCGGCCATCGTTAGCTGTTAAGATTTTTACCATCTTTTTGCCAAATAATGTGTTTCGCGCCAAAAGAACTTGGCGCGAAACACCCATTGACCAGCCATTGTCGATCCACTGCAGGATGAAGGCCTCCCCAGCATGCTTCCAACTCGCGCGGTCCTGAGCTTTCCTCTGCCATTAGGGTCCAATATACCTGATGATGTTATTAATTCATCATGTTTTAGGTCTTCTTCGTGGACGCTTATGATCAAGCGGTATCCATTCCAGGATTGCTTTGGTTCATCTGGCGTCACATCGCCTCGCTATATGGCCTGCCCACCTCCATTTTAATTCCTTAACCTTTGCAATGATCTTTGGTCTTTCTGTCCCGCTTTGTAATGCCAAGCATACACCTTTCCATTCCCCTCTGTGCTACCCGAAGTCTTTGAATTGATTGTGATGTGAGTGTCCATGTTTCACTTCCGTATGTCAGAACAGGCAATACGCACTGATTAAACACCATGCCAAATACCTGCCAGCCACACTTAACGCGCAGTTCCATCTCCTGGGCGGTATCACTCTCCATTGAAATTCTTTGCTCACGATATATGTAGTGGTGCACCACCTCTAAGGCGCTTCCTAAAATAGATATCCTTCTGTTTTCAGTAAATTTGTTGAACAAAACCTGACCCTTTTTCAGGTTTATTTTCAAGCCAAATGCTTCTCTCTCTTTCTGCAGTTGTTGTATGTGTTTTTGCAGTTCATCTGGGTTTTGACAAGACTGACAAGTTTGGGACAAGAGAACGATAGCATCTACAATTCTAAGGTGGCTTAAGTATGCACCATTTATTTTTATTCCATCCTGTTCCCAATCTAGATTACAGAATACCTCTTCAAGGCAGGCTGAGAAAAGAACAGGGGATATTGAATCACCCTGCCGTACACCCCTTTCTATATTGATTTAGCTTCAAGATCATCCATGTGAACTGTCGCTGTACCTTCATCATACATGAATCTCAGTAGGTTCACATAGGCTCTGTCTATCTCTTGGTTAAGCAATGCATTCATTATGGCTTGCTTTGATATTGAGTCAAATGCCCCTTCATAATCAATAAAAGCCAAGCACAGTGGCATGGTGTATTCATTGTGCCTTTCTATGGCCTGGTGAACAACCTGGATATGATCCATTGTACTGAATCCACTTCTGAATCCTGCCTGTTCTCTTGATTGTGCCTCATTCAGTGTTCTGAGTATTATTTTAGATATTATCTTGGTGAAAACCTTACAATACAATACTGACAGTACAATACTGACAGGAGGCTTATTGGGCGGTAGTTTTTCAAATCCTCCTATGTTCCTTTTTTATGAAGAATAATCACTTCAGCACTTTTCCATAGGTTGGGTATTTTTATTCCCTGAGGCATTTTGAGTACAATTTTGTCAGTATTTTATGTAAAGTTTGACCGCCGCCTTTCAACATCTCAACTGTTACATTGTCCTTTCCTGGAGCCTTTCCATTCTTCATCGCTTCTATAGCATTTGTCATTTCATCCAACAGGATATCTGACATTTCCTCTTCTGTGGGTTTTGCTCTCTTTAACTGGTGCTGACCTTCATATAACTTGGAATAAAATCTTCATCTTCCCGCATTAATGCATATATCTGTGTCCTTTTATTTCTCAGCTTGTGTTTTGGTTTGTTTATTCCCTTGTTTTTCTCTAGTGTTTTTTGCACTAGCTGCATGTTGAACCGACGCGTTTCTTCTCGAATAAGTTTTCTTAAAGTTTTGCAAAGTTCAACATACTCGCCTCTGCCAAAAGGACTCCCTGCATTCCTCATTGTATACGGTTTTTTCATTAAATTAATATCTCATTGGAGATTTTTGACTTTTTGAAAGTGTTTTCTGCTGGTGCTATTGCAACAGCCGTTTCAAGCACATTGTCGAGTATTTTTCCATACTGCTCTGTTACTTTTTGCCATATTGCTCTGTTATTTCCATCTCCCCTGGGTCTTGCAACACATCAAAGCGGTTCGACAAAGACATCTCAAAATGGCTGCCCCTCTGAAGCAGCTTTCCAGAATCTGCTTTGCCTTTATTCAATCTTGCCATTCTTATACGTTCGACAATTTATTCTAACCTTTGCTCGTACCATTCTATGGTCACTTCCGACATTAAAACTGTTAAGGACAGTACAATTATAAAATATTGTTTTATCGTTTGACATGATGTAATCAATTTCACATGTGAGACCAGTTGGACTTTTCCATGTCCATTTTCTGCTGTTTTTTTTTCTTATAAAATGAGTTCATAATATACAGTTCTTGTCCTTCCGCAAAATCAACCAATCTGTCACCTCTATTGTCCCACTCACCACTTCCATATGGACCAATTGCATTTTCACTCGTTCTTGTTTTTCCAATTCTAGCATTAAAGTCACCCATCAGAATTTTGTACCTGCACTTCTCGTTGTCTAGAAACTGAACAACATCATCATAAAATATCCTAAAATATTTCCTCATCACTATAGCTTATAGTTGGTGCATAAGCTTGGACGATTTGAAGCTTAAACTTTTTATCCAGTTGAATGACGCATTGGGCTAGTCACTCAGATATACTATCAAATTTTACGACACTGTCCTTCAACTTTCGGTAGAGCCCCCCCCCCCCCCCCTTAGAGTCTCCTTATTCTTGACAGGAGAGCATGTATTCTCCAATTGAAGGGATGGGTGGGGCTCGTCTCGTGTCTCGAGAAAAATTGTGAACTGGGCCCGTGGAGAAAAGTATTAAAACGCTAAGGAAGTTCACCCGTGCTCCACGTCGTGCTTTGCTATTCCTTCATCCGCCAAAGCGTCAGCAAGCGTCTCCCAAGACCGGTTTCTGGCCTTAAGCCGTCATCAGTTGGGTTCAAGCTGGACACCTAAAGAGCGGGTGAAGGAACGACTAAAGCCATGACCATTTAAATTGGCCATGTCGAATGGAGGCTGCAATCTATGGCGGATGAAGGAATGGCAAAGCACGACGTGCGGCACGGGTAAACTTCCTTAGCTTTTTAATATATATATATATATATATATATATATATATATATATATATATATATATATATATATATATATATATATATATATATATATATATATATATATATATATATATATATATATATATATAATAAACCCAACAGAAAATATAGAACAACACTACACACTTAGGAACAAACGTTTCTAAGCAAAATATATACAGTTAAAATCAATGATATTCTTTTTTCTCCACATATAATGATACACCGTATTCATAGTCAAAATATCACGATACTAAAATTTAAAAATATTTTTTTTGTTTCAATTATTCTTAAATTTTTTTTTATTACATCCCAAATATTTGTGCTTATTTTTTTCTTCTCTTCAGTTTCCCAACTGGAAAACTTTGGGAAACTGAAATGAAGAAAAAAAAATGTTGCTCTTTGTTTTATATATATATATATATATATATATATATATATATATATATATATATATATATATATATATATAGATTTATATAATAAAAGTTCCAGAATACCAAAAACATCTACTAGACTGTTTCAAAAAATCGACTAATTTTTTTCTTAAAGGTATCGAAAATATTGTTAGAAATGACGAAAAAAAATGTGAAAGTTAGAATTAATAATTAATAATTAATATTAATATTAAGAGGTGCCGCATCGGAAATTTCAATTTCCCATTTAAATAGCATAGGATTTTTTTTTTAATTTTGAAATTTTATAGCTCTTCAGCGGAACATTACTGTGGAAAGATTATCACATATCTTTGTAGGAAATTGAACGTTCTTCAAAAAAGGTCTCATATATCATCGATAAATTTACTTTTTCAAAAGTTATTCGAGGCTAAAGTTGAATTCATAATAAATTTTTATTTTTAAAATTTTTCGACGAAACTATTAATTTTATCGAAAAATGTTATTCGACCTTTTTTGTAGATCATTTCATTTCCTATAAATTTTCATTAATAAATTTTTCGAAATTCCGTAAGGATCGTGAGTTACTTAAATTAAAACGTATTATCAAATCAAAATTTATTAGCAGTTGAAAAAATATTCTAGTTAAAAAATAAGTATATTAAACCTGTATTTTTCAATTTGAATAAGCGCAAGCTCCTCTAAAAGTTAGTCAAATACAGTTGGAAATACTGCAAATGAGCTCTGAAATGGTGAAAAAAAAATACGACTAGCTTTCACAAAAGTTCCTAAATTGGTTGGGGAAATGTCACTATTTTGTCACTATTTAGACGAAAAAGTCACAATTTCTGTGAAAGATAAGTCACTATTTTACTAATGTTGACCCTCTGAAGCGCTGATAACCCTGACAAAGTTTTAAAAACAGGTTTGGTTGTTCAATTCTTCTGTTGGACCCTTTGGTGTGAAATACTAAACTTGAAGAGATTTACCACTAAACACCAAAACGCTTTTTTGAACTGCTCGATGCACGTTTCGCTAATCATGTTAACATCATCAGGAGATGATTTAATCTCCTGATAAATCCTGATAAATCATCTCCTGATAAATCATAATTATGATAAATGATATTTAATGATAAATCATAAATGATCTCCTGATAAATCATCTCCTGATGATGCTAACATGGTTAGCGAAACGTGCGTCGAGCAGTTCAAAAAAGCGTTTTGGTGTTTAGTGGTAAATCTCTTCAAGTTTAGGTTTGGTTGTATTTAAGTCCACAAACTCATAAAATTTTGATTACAATACGGGTAGACTATGAGAGGGTTCGGCGACTCGACGACAGAAAAGCGAATATCTAGTAAAATCATAGAGGGATAAGAAAAAAAGAGGTAGGCCAAAAAAACGATGGCATGACAAGGTAAGAAGAAATGCTGAAGAATTACTACACTCACTGACGAGCTGTAGCACCACAGGAAGAAGGAGATCTTACCTGAATGTTTTTCCATCGCAGTATCGGAGCTCATACCATAAAATAACTTAAATTTTTTTCCATTTTTCTCGATAATCTCTCCATCACACTGATCGTGACCTGAAACATCAAAACTTCACTTGGTCATGTATAAAAAGCGAGATTAAATGGGGAAAACATGCCTGCAAACATTCCACCGGCCATTACAAAGTCAGCACCAGCACCAAAAGCTTTGGCTACGTCTCCTGCGCACGTACATCCTCCATCCTGCAAGCACCAAAATGCTAAATAAGATGTAATTTAAAAAATAATAACAATCCTGACCGCTATTATGTGGCCTTGAAGACCATGGGCTGCATCGGCACATTCAATAACGGCAGACAGTTGAGGATAACCCACTCCCGTCTTCATTCTGGTGGTGCAAACAGAACCTGGACCAATACCAACTTTAATTATATCAGCACCAGAGAGTATCAATTCTTCTACCATCTCGCCTGTCACTACGTTGCCTGCCTAGAATGGATATATCAGAAAACTAACTTCAAAACTTCCCGAAATAACACAGGTCTACATTGGATTTGGTGTCGGAAAGACCAAAACAGTTTTTGAATATGCTTATTATGTTGACTTTAACGGTACATACCGAGTTTGTCACGGTAGTCGTTCGTAGAAAAAACTTAGAATTCTGAATTTTTGGACTTCGGCGTTATTTAAGATTCTCTTTAATTAACACAGTTTTATTAACTTCACCTGTATCTCTATGTAACGGAATCTTTGAACGTCCTTTTCAAAACGTCAGCTTAAATTGAAACTTTGCACACTTGCATCAATGGCCAATGACACTACAATAATTTAATAAGTTCGTCCCATTATCCTGAACAGAATCGTCAGAATCAAGGATCTGCTTTCGGAGAGGGGGCTTAAGACACACGTTACAACGGTTAGAGCGCCCAAGGAGGGCATTAGGCGCACAAATTACCCACTCCAACCAAGGGTGGGTAGTGGCGAAAAATAAATAATAGTTTAAAAAACACGCTCGAACTAAAAAAATTAATTATAGTTTAAAAAAACTAAAAAACACGCTTAAATGGTAAACCGACCTAAAAAGAAAAAATAATTTTTAGTATAAGACTAAGGTGAGAAGAAAATTAATGTGTCATCGTAAAAAAGCGTGAGGTACTTTGTACCATATTTTCACACTAATTTATAACTGACATGGAGCACTACACGCTTTTTTCACAATGACATATTAATTTTCTCGTTCATCACTTTCTCCTTATACTAAAAATTATTTTTTAGTATAAGAAACAGAATTATTAAAACATAAATAAATTATAACATCTTTTTGGAAGTAAGAAAAGAAACATCGAAGCTAATTAGACAAACTAAAAGAAAATATGAAAATGAATTTCAAAAAAAAAGATTTCCAAAAAAATAAGACCCGAAACTTTTACAAAATATTTAAAACTAAATTAACAGGCTATCAACCCCAAAGTCTATGCTTCCAAAAGGAAAACGGACAATTAGCTCTAAATAACCAAGACAATCGCAAAGCACTTGCGAAATATGTTGAACAACTACCAACCTGAGCCCTTAAACAAATTACCAACACTAAACCCTAAACAAACAAACCCAGATTCGTTACCTCCGAATGAAGATGAAATAATTAGGCAAATCAAGTGACTTAAAAATAACAAAGCTTCTGATGAAGATGGAATCACTGCTGAACTTTTGAAATCTGCTGGTCCAGGTACAATCAAGAAGTTTGGCGAACGGAACGGATTCCGGATGATTGGAAAGATGCTCTAATCCATTCACTACACAAGAAAGGAGATCGAACGGATGTAAACAACTACAGAGGGATATCTCTTCTCCCAGTTTGTTACAAGATTCTATCTCCATGTCTACTAGATAGAGCACAGGGACAGTTAGAACCTAAAATTGGCGAATATCAAGCAGGTTTTCGACCGTGCAGATCCTGCCCGGAACAGATCCTGAATCTAAAATTGATCCTAAGACATCAAAAACTGTACAATAAAAATCTCGTCTGTACATTTGTGGATTTCAAAAAAGCATATGATTCTATATATGACAAGGACTAGATCTGAAAACGCTGGCAATTATTAAAGCAACACTAACTACCACAAGGTCAAAAGTTAAATCCATGGGTGACATCTCAGAGCCCTTCGAAATTAAAACTGTAGTGAGACAAGGGGATGGACTCTCGCCAGTCTTATTTAACTGTGTTCCAGAAAAAGTAATACAGGAGTGGCGTGAAAAAAAGTCAGGCCTAAATATTGACCAGCCCATTAAACAGGGGAGAACCAACATCAAAATTGATTGTCTGGCGTTTGCTGATGATCTAGCAATTTTGGCTCAAGATATATTAACGACACAAAAACAGATTGAAATCCTAAAAGAAACAGCAGAAAAGGTAGGACTCCAAATTTCCTTTGAAAAGACACAGTACATGACCTGCAACAGACTAAGAACACCATTTCTAAAAACAAAATATGGTAATATCAGACGAGGCTCTCAATTCAAATATTTGAGTGAAATAATCATGGAAAATGGGTTGGAAAAAGCGGCCAGTAAGGGTAGATGTTAAAAAATGGAAACGGCATTGAGACTTACACAAAATATTTACAATAAAAATGGATATCTAAAAACACAAAATTGAGACATTACAACACAGTTATTAAACCAGAATGTCTATATGGGGCAGAAACGCTCATTTTGAATAGAGCGACATCGAGGACATTGAAAAGAAAGAAAGAAAAATCATAAGAAAAATCTTAGGCCCCAAACAAATAAATAGCACATCATACCGACTAGAAATTCAGGATAGTGGCTATTTCAGACGCAAGGTTAACGTTTGGAAGGTTGGCCAGAGAGAAAAATGTAGGAAGACTGGAACAACTTAGTCTGGCGAAAGGAAAAAACTCATAGCAAAAGAATGAAATTAGTATGGGCGCAAAAGAAGGCTTACAACAACAAACGCCTCTCACTGTACTTCCCGTGGTCCACCAGGGTCCATATGTAAATAATAATAATAATTTACTTTTAATTCGGTTTATCATTAAAGCGTGTTTTTTAGTTTTTTTTTTAAATATAATGTATTTAAAAATATTGTCAAGGTCATAGCACTTCCAGTTATCCCAAAAGTCGCCAGTAACTTCTTTATTTTAAATTGAACACCCAATATATTATTTCATTTTTGGATTTCTGAGAAAATTTCATGATGAGTTCCACCAGGTTTCCTATTTTGAACTGTTTCTTAAATATCTTGATTCTTTTATATATTTTGAAAGACGTAACTTATAACTTATAACTTATAACTTAACTTATTTTCAACACTGCGCCTTTTACCCATTTTCGACCGGGCTAAGCGCTTCTAGGGTAGGCAGAAGCACAAGAATGATACTTTCGAAATCCACATTGGAAATTAATTTATCGCATACAGAGTGTCCAAAATTTGATGACCAATTACATTATTTTCAAAGTTGAAAAAGTTCGTTCTTTCAAATGTGACATCTGTATATTATTGGTTGTTCGAATGCAGAATTTGATTCTGCATCGATTCGCTATAATTTTCTTATTACGGTTTTCTTGTTAATCCATTTTTTCTATTTTGTTGTGATTTTTGGCAGAAACCAATACATCGCCATCGTTTGTTTTTCGAAACAAAATGAACATGACTGAAACGGCAGAAATTCACTTAAAATTACACATGAAAACAAAACAGGAACATAACAAAATTTAGAACGTAACAACAAATGAAAAATATAATAAAATTGAAACAAAATTACAAGAAATAATAAATGAACGTAAAAGTACAATAATTGTTCTATATGACCGCCATTTTGGTTGAAACACTGAAGAACTCGGTCATATACTCCTCGCGAACAGGTTTGTACAGGCCTAGAGTACATTAGTTCTTTTATACGGCCCCAGAAGTGAAAAACCAAGGGCGTCAAATCGGATGATCTGGGTGGCCAATTCCAGGGTCCCTGTGGGCCAATCCACCGAACCTCGAACATCAAGGTCAACTGCTGGTGTACAGCTATAATGGAATGTGCTAGAGCACCATCCAGTTGATACCAACTGTTTGCTCTGTCACGTGGAGGTAGAACATTTAGGAAATCACTAACAAACCCTCCGAGTAGCTCCAGATAGTAGGGATATCAGAATGTCATTTATACTGGAAAATTGTTCTACAATTAGCATACAAAAGAGAAAGATACAGAGTCAACATTCAACATTCATTAAGGAATACCCCAAAAGCAAAAACTTGATCATAACCAGATAAAGAAGGACTTTTCCACACTATACCAAAAGAGACAAAATTTTTAATCACCAAACTGCACAGTGAAAACCTCATTAGAGCGATCAACGGTTGGGCAGTGCCAACTCTGACATATTTTTTTGGTATTGTTAAATGGTCAGAAGCTGAACTTGATAGGTTGAGTCGAACATTGACAAAATTCTGATGCCTGCATCCAAACTTTGTACAAAAAGACTATACATCCCAAGAAAGTTGGGGTGTAGAGATCTCGGGAAGGATGTACGTACCAAACTTATGTACGAAAAGACTATACATCCCAAGAAAGTTGGGGTGTAGACCTTGGGAACGTGAAAAATCTGTGCTTCAATCAGGAAAGTAGGATGAGAAAACGCTTCGTTGATTCAAACAGTGCGCTACTGAAAATGGTTGCAAATGAGGACCAGAGTTTTACCCCACTATACTTACATAAACAAAACCGTATTGATAACAGAATAAAACTTACGGATTGCGCTCGAGAATGGAAAGGACAAGCGTTACATGGGAGGTATCCTAGGTCACTCTGGATCACGAAGATGACACCATTGACGAACAATTCTTTCTAAAGTAGTGGACCGATGCACTGTTGTACCCAGAAACAGGTTTCGCGATATCTATTCAAGATAGGGTAACAAGAACAAAGAACTATGAAAGGCATATACTTGAGTTGGACGTAGATCAATTCTTCTATTGGAACCTTCGGTTTGAAACACTAAACTCAAAGAGATTTACCATTAAACACCAAATCACTTTTTTTAAGTTCACGACGCACGTTTCGCTCTAACCATCTTAGCATCATCAGGAGATGATTTTAAATCAGATTAAATCATCTCCTGCTGACGGTTGGCGAACCGTGCGTCGAGAACTTTAAAAAAGTGATTTGGTGTTTAGCGGAATATCTCTTTGAGATTACTTGAACGTAATCGATAAGTGCAGGAAGTGTGGTACTCTGGGGTAAACAATTCAGCACCTTATTGGCGGTTGCCCGGCGCTTGCTCCTAATACTTGTTTAGGACGGCATAATCAGATGGCCAAAATTATAAATCAGCAAATTAAATTGCACTGAAATACTCGCTATTAGAAAGCGTATCTCCTCCATATTAGAAGTACTCGCCTCGCCTCCTCTACTTGACTCATCCGATACCATTATCTACTGGGACAGACCAATCACCACTGATCGAACGGTTGATTATAACAGCCCAGCTATTGTTCTAATTAACAAAAAGGAAAAAAGAGACTTTTATAATCAACATCGCAGTGCCGCTCTCTCACAACATTAGAAAAACCGAGATGGAAAATTTCACAAAGTATGAAAATCTGCCATACGACTTGAAGAATCAGTGGAAACTAAGTAAGGTAGATGTAGTGCCGTTCATTATATCCGCCGAAGGCCTCATAAGTAAGAGATTCTCAAAGAACCTCGAGGGCCTGGGTATCGCGAAATCGATTGCCATAGTGGGACAACTTGCCATGCTCTTGTAGACGTGTCACATTGTTCGTAAAACACTATGCTATGGTGAGAGGAGCTGAATTGCTTTTTCGCCTTGGCATAAAAAAAAATCATCAAGATCAACATCCTGGCATAAAAGCTTCTGTATTTCATAGCTACTCCCAAAAAAGATCACTGTATATTTAATAATAATAATAATAACATTACACAAAGTAATAATGTTACAAAACGCTGTTAACCGAGCTCTAAGTAGATTATTTCTTAGTAGATTCATCAAATAATTTGTATAGAATCTGGTTAACAAACTTAAGAATTGTAATTAAGCTAATCCGAAAAGTTTCGCCTGTGCCCCATTCAGACGAATAATTTCTTCAGAATAAGTAAAGAACCCACTTAAAACTTAAAACTACTATTTATCTTTACTATTCACTTTTAACCCTTTTCGGGCGAGATGTTTTTTTTTAACCTTTGTAATCAACCAAGATAAGTTTTGATAGTCTTATTGGACAACTCTAAATACAGTCGGAGACAAAAGTATTGGCATAGCACGTTTTGTTTTAAATAAAAATATATATTTCAAAATACAAACGTAAAAAAAATATTTAGTTATTTATTTTATACCTCTAACCAAAATCTAAATAGTATGCAAAAAAAATGTTAAACTCAAATGATATAGATAAAATAAATTTAAAATTAATATAATGTCAAAAGTTGAATGGACAAAAGTATTAGCACAGTAACCTAATGAAAGAACCATATACAGAATTAATATTTTGTAGGAAGTCCTTTTCTCTTGATAACTTCTCTTGGACGGTTTGGCATGGAGTGAACTAGTTTTTGAGTAATTTTTTGCCCTAAGGACGTTCATTCTCGTAGAAGAATTTCCTTCAATTGACTTTTGTTTGAAATGTGATGTTTTCTGATGTGCTTCTCTAGTTCATTCCACCAGATTTTCTATAGGATTCAGGTCAGGTGACTGTGGAGGGGTGTTTAACTGATGTGGCACATTATAAGCTATCCACTGTTTTACTACATAAGCTGTATGTATTGGATCGTTGTCTTGTTGTAAATAAAAACTGTTGGCAATGTTCAGCTTTTCAGCACTTTGTTGTAGATTGTTTTTTTTAATATTTAAATAAACTATTTTGTTCATTATTCCATCAATGAAGATAAGATTTCCAAAGCCTCCTGCAGCCATACATCCCCATATTAGGATACTTCCACCCCCACGCTTAACTGTTTGATGTAAATTCTTTAACTTAAGTTCTGTGTGGCTTCCTCCAGACAAGAAATCGTCCATCCGAATGAAAGATATGGAATTTACTTTCGTCTGAAAATATTACTGTCTTGCAAAACTCATTAATTTTATCAACATACTGGTTTGCGAACTGCAAGCGCTTTTCTTTGTTGACTTTGTTAATGTACGGTTTCTTTATGGCAATCCTTGCTCTATAACCAGCTCGATGCAGAACTCTCTATACGTTTTTAGCACTAATATACTTATTATCCTGTTCTCCAAGCATTGAAGTAATTTCCGACTTTGAGGGATGTGAATCCTTTTTAACTTGTCTAATTATTTTTCTTCTTTCCAATTCTATAAGTTTACGTCACATATTTTGAAAATTGTCGCTATTGTTAAACCTTTTAATAACACTACGAACAGTGTAACCCACTTCCGCATCGCTTTTCATGGTGTTCACATCGTGTGAAGCGAGGCGGGTGTCATTGCCGATTATTATCCACGTGCATTTGAATCATCTTAAGAGTTTTATTTTGTTAGAACGGAGTTTTATCGAGAGAAAGTAGTGGTGAAAGCCATCGAAGTAGTATTTTGATAACCCGTCTTCAGATTTCATTTTTTGAGAAGTTTATATTAGTGACTGATTGTGCATTTAATTTTTATCGAACAGTATTTGACCCATTGTCACGCCGGTAACCAGGCCGGATGCTTCCAGTGGTGATCTTTTGTAATAGTTCAATTTTTTGACCCATTGTCACGCCGGTAACCAGGCTGGATGAAGCCGGATGCTTCCAGTGATATTTACATTATATAATAAACTGCTATAGTATATTTGAGTGACGAAGTTATGGCTTCGAGCCAGACTAATCTTCGCCACTCCTGATGCGCTGGCTAATTGCCCGCTGTCTGAAAGCCAAGTTACTTAAGAAGAAGAAGAAGAACAGTGTAACGATTTTTTCTCACTACGTTCGCAATTCAAAATATAATTTACCGTTACGATGCATAAATATTTAAGGGTGTCAATGCCTTTATCTATTAAATTTTTGATATTATATTCATTTTACATTTACGTTATCTATTCCATTTGAGATTAACATTTTTTTTTCTATGAAAAATTTAGATTATGGTTGGAAGTATAAAATAATCATTTGATTAATTCTTTTACGTCTGTATTTTAAAAATATAAATTTTTATTATAAAAACAATATGCAGTAGCAATACTTTTATCCACCACTGTAAGTATTTTCTTAGTCAATTTTTTTTTTGTAAGAGAAAAAAGAATTTTGGTCAATAACAATAAGTAGTAAATCTAATAAAATTAATTAATAACAATTAAAGAGAAACGTTATTGATTTATACTCTATATTACTGATTTAAAATACTCACGATAATGGTATGCGTAGGGAAAGCTGACCGAACTTTTCTGACGTATTCTACAAAGTGTTGAGAATAACCGTTGGCTACATCCAAACATATGAAGCTTATGTCAGGCACAGCTTTGAGCGTTTCAGATAACCTGCAATAATTGTTTTTACATCATAAAATCAGTTGTGTGAAAAAAAAACTTAAATGAAAATCTTTAAAAAATCTCATCTTTGTTTCAGTAAAGTTTCATCTCGAAATGAACAGAGGAATATTTTGCAAACTACCAAGTATGTAAATATGAAACCGCAATTGTTGTATAGAGAATACACGTTTATTGTATGAAAATGATAGTATTGTCCATCGTTAGCTATACATTTTTCCTAACTGTCTGATAATCTGTAGATGACACGCCAAAAAACTGTTGCTCTTTTGAAGCAAACCGGTTATCGAGCCATCTTCGTACATTTTTGTAAGAAGTGAAGCGCTGTGAGTGCGTGTCCCATCGAAGCAAATAAGTAGTATTCGGACGGAGCCAAGTCTGGTGAGTAAACCGCATGGGGAAGTATTTCCCAACTAAACGCCTCAATCGTTTCCTTGACCAGTTTTACTGTGTGTGATGGTGCATCATCATGCCTTTGTTGATATTCTGGTTCTTTTTCACGCAGAGCTTGATTCAAATCGATTATTTGTTGTCAGTAGCACCCAGTATTAATGATTTTGCCAGATTTTTAATTATTTTATTTATTTATTGAATAATGGTGGCAGCAACAAGCTGTTATACACATATCTCATAATAATGTAAATATAGTGAATATAGTTAACATATATCTATATCAATTCTTAACATAATGATCTTAATCACATCTCATATTACATTGGTTATCACAATTTTAGTTGTATCACTGATTGTTTGCGAATTTGAGTTTGTCCAAAGTAGTTTTGAACGCATTCAAATCTATACGAAGTATATTCCAAGCGTTGATGATGAAGTGTGATCTTTGTCCAATCCTTGTTGTTTCTTTCTTCAGTTTCATCATATGTCCTCTCAGTCTGGTGTCCATAAATCTTCTGAAGAAGTCACGGGCATAGCCAGGATTTAGTTTTGGGGGAGTTTAGTTTGAAGTAAATAAAACAACAAAAATATACTTACATGAAATTTAATACCTATATATTCATAGGAAAAATTACGACATATTTATAAAGTTCTTAACTTTAAATGAAATGGTTAAATTAATTTCGTTCCTCTGCGCTAAATCTAAAACCATTAAAAAAGAAATCTTCGGCTTTTTCTTTTAAATATATTCACTACTTCATCTGCATGAATTTCTGTTCCATGGTGAATGTTCATGAGAGCCAAACCATTAAGTCTGTTTTCACTTGTAGTGTTTCGTAAATAGTTTTTCAGTCTCCTTAGGCTCGAGAAAGACCTTTCTGGGGTAGCAGTGGATAGGAATGGTAGCCAAGATTTGTAGTAATGTGTAAATATTAGGATAAAGGTTTTTATCACACATATCTAGGCATTCCAAACTAGATTTCGGGGTAGGCGAGATACTTGTCATCACTGTATTCCATACTTTAAGTTCTGCTTTAACCATTGATATGTTGCTTTCGGGAAGCAGTGACGAGTACATGGAAATTGCTTCTTCAATTTCAGAACTGGCAGTAAAATTTGAAGGTAGCACACCAGATAATGCTGATACTACTTTACGATGTCTGGTAAACCTTTCAACCATTTGTTGAATTGTATGATCAAAAAATGGAATGAACAAATTAATTTTGTAATACGTGCATACATCCAATGCAGGAATGTTCGGTCTATTTAATTGTCTTCCGACGACGCGTGGCATTCGCAGTATACCACCATTTTCTTCCAGTAAAACCTTTGCGTCTTCATAGAGATGAAGATATTCGACGTCAGTGTTGTTTCTCAGGACTTGTAAGACATCATCTACATATTTGAATGCCGTGATAAGATCGATGTCAGTTATCTGTAATTGTTTTGATAGCGACAATGTATAGCTCATAACTTTTTGAAGAATCACTAAACACATCACAAAATCCGAAGATCGAAGCGTACTTAGCAATTGGGCGGCTTGTTGCGATGTTTCCTTATTGTGATTAAATTGGAGTTCTTCGAGAGCATTCACAATCGCTGAATAAATTTCACTGAATCTTATAATAGCTTCATGTTTGTGGACCCACCGTATTTCACACATTGAGAGCAAGCTTTTTTGGTTACCGACGGGTAGTAGCTCTTTAATTTTTTCTTTCAACAAAGCACTGCGTTGAGCAGAATGTCGAAAGTAGGAACCAACAGACTGCACAATCCCAATGCAATTTCGGACATTTGCTAATGAACATGAATCAGCAATAGCAAGGTTGAGACAGTGTGCACTACAGTGTACATAAAGAGCAAGAGGACATTCTTGGCGAACATAAGCTTGGGCACCCTGCAAATACCCACTCATAGCTGCAGCCCCATCGTAACCTTGACCAACCACATGAGAATATTCAAGTCCATGCTTTTTCAGAGCTGTAATAATAAGATTTGCGAGACGGATCCTGAAACATCGGCCGTTGGAATGTACTCAAGGAACATCTCTTTAAGTATATGGTGTTTATTATATGTAAAATCAACATATCGAAGACATAACGAGACTTGTTCTACACGTCCGATGTCGGTGGTTTCGTTAGCCAGAATCGCAAATAGTTTGGCTTTCTTTACTTCTTCAATTATTTTATGTTGAATTAATTCACCACAAATGTCAATTATTTCGTTTTGGATCTGAGGGCTTGTGTACAGGGCATTCTTCTGTGAAGTATTCAAATGCTCAGCCAGATCTTTATCTCCAGACTCAGCCGCAAACCGCAACAATGCTCTAAAATTACCATCATTCTATAGTGGTTGTTCTGGTTCTGGTGATTCTGGTGTAATTTGTATGCGCCCCGAATCGATTTTACCTCTCAAGGAGATGCCTTGTTTGCCGCAAAAAAATATTGCTTTTACGATAGGGATTAGTTTCTTTCGATTCTTCTCTTGTTGTCTCTTTCTTTCAGAAGACAGCTGTTCAGTGACCGAAAAAGCCTGCGAAGACATTATTTTTAGAAAATTATCTGCCAGTTCTGAATTTCGCTTGTGATATCCCGATTTCGCATGAGCTTCAAATATTTCTAGGGCATTTTTCCACTTACAAACAGGTTCGGTTACCAACTAGCCGATCCTTTGATGACCGCCTTTACCTTCATCAAGCGAACGTCCCATTACCACGCAAACTCTGCAGTATGCTCCACTTTTATATTCCGAATATGGCAACCAGGGGAATCTCTCCAACCATTTCAACTGAAAGCGCAAGTTTCGTTTTGTGGAAATAGGAAACTTATAATCTCTGGGTGGGTTCCATGGCGTTTTTAAAATTTGGACTTAAAATATTCATCCAAGATTTTTTCATCATCATTTTTTCAACATCCTACTTAGCTACAGTTGTAAAAGATGAGGTAACAGGCAAGCTGGCCTGTTGCAGACTAGATGTAGATTCGGCAGTTGAAGGTATCGAACAGGGCACTAGCGACATGGCATCGATTTCGACATTCGGTATTGTGATTGAGGTCGAGGTCGAGGGCCCGCTTGTCATCACAGTCTTCTTATCAGCATGCAAGGTAGCTGAAGCTTTGATAGCTAAATCCAAATTTGTTCCTTTATTAGAAACCCCTTGACTACACCACTTTTTCCAGTAGTCCATACCTTTAAGTTTATCACTCTTCCTTTTTTTCCCCTCCATTTTTCGACAGTAATAATGATTCACGTATCTATCCTTAACAAGGTCACCGAATAACACCGCACTAAAATTACTCACTTACACGGTACACTTAATTCTCTTCACTATTCGTTCACCACTTTTCACTTATATTCGCTTCGAGTTCGCATGGAACAATACTGCCGTAAGCGCGGTCACGTGCCGCTTATATAGCAGCCCAGTAGTAGCCGTCCAGAAACTGCCACAAACTTCCACAAAGCTCTGCTTATTCCGACCGAGGGGCGTGGCGAATAATCGAGAAACAACGCAAAGTTTCCATACGATACAAAATAGTTCGACTACTCGACAAGAGATGGCGTTATTGTGCGCAACGTCCACTAGTTTGGATATATATTCAATTCAAATGTAATGATTTAACTCTCTTCACTCCTCGTATTTTTTCGGTATAATATTAGGTAATATTTGGCTTATTTCGGAGGGGGGGGGGGGTTGCACCCCCCCCCCCCCCTGGCTAAGCCCGTGGAAGAAGTCATCGTGCCATGGAACGTTATAGAGGCCATTTATAATTTTATGTCTGTAAGG
The DNA here is from genome assembly GCA_031761425.1 of Cosmopolites sordidus. Taxonomy (NCBI): domain Eukaryota; kingdom Metazoa; phylum Arthropoda; class Insecta; order Coleoptera; family Curculionidae; genus Cosmopolites; species Cosmopolites sordidus. The sequence goes on from JARFXV010002443.1 coordinate 96,351, forward strand.
CCATTTATAACTTAATATGTTTCTATAATGTCGTTTCTGTTTCTCCTCTGTTCCAATGTCTAAATTGACATCTCTGTTGATAGTCTTTACGGCGATTTTCTCTCGGGATCCTGATGACTCGCTTCTGTTCTTTTCCTAGACATTGTTTGTCTTTTTCATAATATGGAGACCAAACTACGTTAGTATAGTCTAGTATAGGTCTAATATAAGTTATGTAAATTTTCCTAACTGTAGAGTTATGTATTTTGAAAAATGTCTTTCTCATCATATATAGCACGTAGTTTGCTCGTTTGGTCACTGCGGCAACTTGAATTTCGCACTTTAGATCTTCAGTGATTAGTATACCTAAGTTGTTTTGCTGTTTTGTGGTGTCCAGAATTTGATTTGCAATGGTATAGGGTAAATTAGGATTTTTCTTGCCGATGTGGAGAACTTTGCATTTCTGGATGTTCGGCGGGAGTAACCATGTTTTTAACCAGTTTTTCATTGTTGTGATGTCATTCTGTAAAGTATGATGATCTGTCAGTGGGTTTCCAACAATTCCATCCTGGAGTAATTCCGTCACCTAGATCACAAATATATAAGATGAACAGCATCGGTCCTAAGACAGATCCTTCAGGTAGACAGGTAATCCACTGGTAACAGTTCGAAATGTTGAAAACGTTTCTCCGATGTGCACTTGGAATGTTTTGTTTGCGAGGAATTCTCGGATCCATGCTAATAGTTTCCCTCTGACCCCCATCGATTCTAATTTCTGAATTAGTCGCTTGTGGGGAACTTTGTCGAATACTTTTACATAATCCATGTAGATCGCATCCGTAGGTTTTCCTCAATCCAACGCCTTTATCCATACATCCAATAAACTGATCAAATTAGTGGTAGTTGATCTTCCTTGGACAAATCCGTATTGCTCACGGGGGATTAGATTATTCCATCGCGCGTGGTCTCAGAGTCTCTAAACTATTATTCTTTACATTACTTTTCCCACGGTGCTAGTCAAGCTTATCAGTCTGTAATTCTCTACCATCCCCTTTCTTGAAGATAGGCGTAGCCTCGACCATTTTCCACACGGAAAGTAATTTTTTTTTGTGTCAGTAAACTGATCAAATTAGTGGTAGTTGATCTTCCTTGGACAAATCCGTATTGTTCTACGGGGATCAGATTATTCAATCGCGCGTGGTCTCAGAGTCTCTGAACTATTATTCTTTCCATTACTTTTCCCACGGTGCTAGTCAAGCTTATCAGTCTGTAATTCTCTACCATCTCGTTTCTTGAAGATAGGCGTAGCCTCGGCCATTTTCCACACGGAAGGTAATTTTTTTGTGTCTAATGACTGCTTAAAAGTTTCATTAAGCATTGGGGCCAGTTGGGTTTGCGTAGTTTTTCAAGTAAATTATCGGGATTCTATCGGGACCAGCCGATGAACTAATATTCAGTCCAAGAAGAGTTTGAACTGTTTCCAAATTTATGAATTCGACATCTTCAGTTGATTCGGTGTATCTGATTCCAATGTTTGGTAAATAGTCTGTGGGTTCTATCTTGTAAACCTCTTCAAAGTAGTCTGCAATTTCCACAAGATTTAGGTACTGTGAGCCCTTTACTTAGGACGATTTTAGGTGGACGCCGTTTGCAAGCGGTTTGTGTCTGAATATAAAAGTAAAATCTTTTAGCTCCCTTCTGCACAACTTGCTCTTCGTATTCATCTCTTTTTGTTCGTATGTCTGACGTGAGCCTGTTGGAGATCATCCTATATTCTTCATCATGTACTTCTGTTCTAGTCCTTCTGTACTTGTACCATGCTTGGCGTTTGATTCTGATTTGCTTCTTAATTTTTTGATTGATCCATGGCTTGTCGAATTTTTTCTTCTTCATATATTTAGGTGAATGATTAGATAGTAGGCTTTGGGGCATTTTACAAAATTCATTGTAGTTTTCTTCAACTTCATTTCTTTCATTTTCTCTGTTTTTTGAAGTTGTCAACGCTGGATGTTCATTAAGATGTTTTGCTATTGTTGCAAAGTCTGCTCCAAGGAAGTTTAGTTTTTCGTTGATGTTTTCAGGAGGAAATTCTCCTCCTCGATTACTGCTTGTAAAATTTGTGACAATTGCCAGATGATCACTCTGTCCAATGTTTGGTCTCAGAATAGGAGGGGTGATAATATCTTCTTCATTCACCAGTACCAAATCTAGAATTGCAGGGGGTTCCTTTGCACCTGGCGAGCGCATTTCGCAAGCGATTTTTCGGTTTGCCAACTGTCTTTCATTCAGTTCATGTGGAAGCCATTTTCACATCTTCTGGATCTTTCCCATGGCTTTCAGACGTATAGAGATGGCTTCTCCTGTCACATTTAATTGATCCGCCAGCTGTTTCGGTGGTCTTCCATGTTCTTGGTTTCTCACGTCAAAATCGCCACTTTTGAATTTTTTAAACCACACAAAGCGCTGTGATTTATCAAAAGCATGCTCACGGTAAGGTTCGACAAGCATTCAATGCGATTCTATAGCAGTTTTCTTCAAATGGTAACAGAAAGTCAATGCTGTCCGCAAATCGTTGTTTCCAGGCACAAAATTCGACATGTTTAACGCTATTACAAACAATGCTTTTGTATGAAACTTGTATTGTTGTGAGTTAAAAACCTTTGTCAGATGTCAACAAGGAAAGGGCGCCAATGATGCGGTTTGACGGTAAGGCCATCTATGGGTAAATTTCGGTTTCATATTTACAGATCTGGTAAGAGGACCAAAATAAAGCATGTCCTGGAAAAAATTAATCCAAAAAATGCCAAGACCAGTTAGAGCAATTTTTCTGCCTTATAAGTTATGGGTGATAAAGAAGAAGAGTTTAGTTACTAACCTGTCAAAGTCATTTTCCGCCATTCCTGAACTAGCAGCAATGTTCTTTAATACTGTCGGATTCTCGTCAGCAAATAGTTTCCATTGATCGACCGTATAATACTTGTGGATACATGTGAAAAAATTGTGCTGTAAAATAATATTAGTTGATTAAATTGTATTGAGTAATCCATACCGACGTTCATTTATTTTGTATTTCACGTAAAATTCTTTAACACAAAGTGACTAATTAATCCTAAAACAACATCAAATTCTAACAACCACCTGTCATCAAATATTCACAAAAGATTATTATTTAAAACATTATATATTTTTTTTATGTTTAAGTATTTACCACCTGCTGAAGCTACACACACAATCGTGACATTGAGTGTCTTGAACTTTTCTGAGTTTTTGATTAATAATTAAGGTAACTGAATAAGCTTTACTCAGAACTTTATGGACATACACGTCCTTTCACCGTGCAAATATAATTTTTGAGGGTTAAATTGAACATATCCTATAGCCTTGTCACCGTACCTTTCGTATGACTACAAGTAATTTAATTAGATTTAATAGAAATATTTTGTTTCTTATTTGCATATACATTATTATTTTTTTAAAAACCCAAATTGATGCTTTACCACCTGCTGAAGCTACACAATCATGACATTGAGTGTCTTGAACTTTTCTGAGTTTTTCATTAATAATTAAGGTAACTGAATAAGCTTTACTCAGAACTTTATGGACATTTGGCTTGGGACATGGAGTTTTTAAAAACCCCAAATTGATGCTTTAGCACCTCGAACTTCACCTGAATTGAACCAAATGATATTTTCGAGACAATCTGTGATCATAAAAATATCCACACTAGTTATATGTATAATCAGAATTGACCTTTATGAACCCTTTGTCACACATTACTGAATTAAATTATTAACGATCAATTTTTTTTCTGCACTAAACTTCAATAATTTTGACAGTATATGCATCCATTGACAGTATATACGTGAAAACACTTTAACATAATGACGTCACAAACATGACAGTCAATCGTGGCGCTTTCGTAGTCATGTGATTTTATTTTAAATTTTTTAAATTTTAATTCATTTATAATGAATTGCAAACAATTTTTTAAACGTTTTTCGCATCGATTATCAATATTATTTATGATAAAGTTTAACCGAATTAGCTCGGTCATTTAAACGACAAAAATAAACAAATTTAATGCTTATCCAACAAATTAAATTTCCGATACAGTTACAACAGCAACAGCGTGCAATGTCTGTAGTGACTCAATTGTTTTTTTATGTCAATAAATCGATCAGCGTTACGATTATATAAAATGATTGACATGCGTTTTTAATTTGTCGATGAAGTGCGGTTTAGTGACGCACAATGTAGATTTATATTTTCTGGAGACAATATTAAAATATATCCCGTAAATAAGTATAAAACGGGAAATTAACACATCGATCAATAAGTCCCCGGACTGACAATACACATTTTCTTTTACAAATTTCGATTTTATTCTCCTTGAAGAGCAATACAATCATTCTAACATATCTACACCTTTTTTATAGAATGATTTCTTCTTGTCTTCAAAATATTCTTCAGTTTCGGCGATTATCTCTTCATTGGAAGGAAATTTCTTTCCAGCGAGCATTTTTTTTGAGGTCTGAGAACAGGAAATAGTCGCTAATGGCCAGATCTGGAGAATACGGTGGCTGAGGAAGCAATTTAGCGATCGTTGCAAACGATTTGTTACACGGTGGTGTAGTCTTGGTGAAACAACACTTTTTTTTATTCATGTCGAGTAACCAGATTATTATGAAATTTGGGCAAATGACGTCTGAAGGTTGGCACAATCCTTACCACTGGTAAGGATTTTTCGTAAGTGACGCCATCTATATGTCAGACCCGGGATTTATTGACCGATGCGTTAAGGCATTATTTTAAATACAGGCTTAGATTAAACAGATTAAACCGTCAGAGTAGTAATGGATTCAACTCACCTTAGAGAGAGCTTTTGCCATTTCGAAAGTACCTACGGTATCCATATTTGAGGCCATAACAGGAACGCCATCATATACCCTTTTTGAGTTTCTGAAAGTTATGTGCCTATGTAGATTAACCTATAAAGACATAAAAAATAACATTATGATTTTAAGCCTATGAAGTTTTATGGAAAAAGACAACAAATTAGTCAGTGAAGTATTCCCCGTCATTGATTATGACCTTCTCCCACCTCACCGCCAATTAACTGAAGCCGTGTCGCGAGAAATGGCCAGGCTTGATCTTGAAGGAGTTGTTGAGTCAGTTTTTAAGGTCCGCATCGTTAAACACAAAGAGATTTACCCCTAATTACTGAATTACTTTATTTTTAAGTTATCGGCGCACGTTTAGCTAACCGTGTTAGCATCATCAGGAGGTGATTTAATCTAATTCTAAAACTAAACTATATTCTATTTATATGAGAACTCTAATTGTAAACCTACTACCTAGGAAGAGTACTACCTACATAATGAAGCGTATAAAAAAAAGATACAAGGAAAAGAAAAAAAAGAAAATAAAAGGGGAAAAAGAGAACAAAAGAAAGAAAAAAAATGAACCGTAAAGTTTACTGACCATTATATTAATAATTGAAAAAGTTGAGTGAACGGAATAGGTCCTTTATCCTGATTCATGATTTTCTTGCGTTTTTCTATTTGTATGCTTTTATATGCATCCGAAGCCCAATAGCTGTTTCAAATTTTAACCCGTCTTAAATTACTAATGTCTATATTGTGGTCATGTTCGATTGTATGTTGGGTAAAACAAGATTTTTCATTTTTGCCATATCTAATGTAGGCAATGTGTTCTTTACATCTCGTTAATATGGATCAGTTTGTTTGCTCAATAATTTGCCATAAAATAAATTAAGAGAAGTCTGTAGATAAATTTATTAGAAAACATAAGTTTAGAAAAATATTGAAATAATCTTTGACTTTTCAAAAGGATCGGAACAAAAATAAATTCATGGTAATACCGTTTAATGCCCAATTAACACGAGGGCTAGACAAAATTTTGAAAAAAGTTGACATTAAGGTTGTGTACAAACCTTATAATAAATTTAGAGAAGTAATGGGTAATCCAAAGGATAAAGTAGATCGACGTGAAAAGTCGGGGATTTACGAAATTAGCTGTCAAGATCGTGATCGAAGGTATATTGGGCAAACGAAAAAGATCCATATTAAAGCGGCCCTTAGACTTTCAATATTATGGTCAATATATTGCACAATACTGCATATTGCACAATAATATTGACCGTCTGTAGGTTATATTGAAAGATGGCACAATATATTGAGTCAATCAAAAAGAGTTTTATATTTATTGTGCAATATGATGTTGTCTGATAAATATTGAATCGTCTGTGGATGAAGTTGCACAATAATGGTTCATTTCTGTCTCTGCAGTAAAGCAGTGAACATCAGTAAGATATTGGTTTTTTGATCGAGATGGCTACGAAAGATAAAATAAGTAAAGAAGAAGAGAGAAAATTTATTTTGGAGTGTATTGAATTATACCATAGCTTACCAGCTTTGTGGAATATTAAAAGCACTGATTATAGCAATAAAATTAATTAAGAAAAATTAACAATACGAATAATTGCTTTGTAAATATAATGAGCTGTATCCAAATGCTGATAAGTCGCAGGTAGTTAAAAGATTTAATTCGTTGCGCACTAACTTTAGAAAAGAATTGAAGCGTATCAAGGATTCTGAAAAAGTGGTGCAGGAACAAGTGACATAATAGAGCCAACATTGTGGTATTTTGACGAAATGAAGTCTCTAAGTGATGAAGTACCAAGTACTTCACAAAATAGCATTGATAGTATTCAGACAGAAGATGACAAAGAGGAGAATGAGTAAAGTTGGCATTGGAATAAATAATTCTTCTAGAATCAACGTAAGTAACTACAATCTTTACTTTTCACACAAGCTTTACTTTTCAACATGTTAAGTTGTTGACTGTAAAAGGATCAGTTTTAAACTAAATTATTGGATAATAATATTGTAACGTGTGGGTCCTCCAGTCAATATATTGACTATAATATTGAACGTCTAGGGACCGCTTAACGGTTCACATTAGATATGAGAGAAATGAAAAGTCTTGTGTTGCCCAGTATGCAATCGAACATGACCACAATATAGACATTAGTAATGTAAGACTGGTTAAAAGAGTAAATAACAATTGGGCTTTGGATGCATATGAAAGCATTTAAATAGAAAAATGTAAGAAAATCATGAAGCAGGATAAAGAACCTATTCCGTTCAGTCAACTTTTTCAATTATTAATGTAACGCTCAGTAAACTTCACGATTTATTTTTTCTTACTTTTGTTCTCTTTTTTCCCTCTTTTTAGAATTAGATTAAATCATCTCCGGATGATGCTAATATGGTTAGCAAAACGTGCGTCGAGAATTAAACCACAACTAGGCAGTCATGGGGACTGCCGACAGAAGTGAAAACGTGAAACTTTGGAATAACTGATTTTTTTTTAATTTTTAAATTAATTATGGTATGAATTTTCGAAATATTCGAAAATAAATGCTTTGTTTTTAATAAATAATAACAAACAATAAATAATAAAAATATTAGCACATTAAGTACTCACTCTTGTACTGCACAGTGATTCTACAATGAAACAATTAAAATGATTATCTAAAACACAATTTAATTTAAAACACAATTGGCGTCTCCAGTCTGGCGCAACACGTCATTCGCATGTCGGTGACGCGAACTCATCAGTTTTGCCCCTACCGAAAATCACTCAAGAAGATTTCACTTCAAAAAGTGATTTGATGCTTAGAGTTAAATCTCTTTGAGTTTAGTGTTTCACACCGAAGGTTCCAATAGAAAAATTGGTCCTCATCGTTGACAAAGGTTACGCCTCTCTGGAGAGAGGAGGGATCTGGAGAGTGCGGCGGATGCGGAAGAACCTCCCACTCGAGATTATTCTCTATTAACTTTTGTAGCTTTTTGACCACGGCGAAAGGTAAAGTTTCGAAAAGTTTTGTGCCGCCTGGAATTTCCATTTCAAAAGTTGAGAAACAATGTCTAGACTAATCAATCATTAGCTAGACACGGACTAGTTCAAGCTATAATTAACAATATGTTAATATAAAATTAGATGTTTACAAAAATCCGAAAAGCTAGATAATTTTACATAAAACTATTTGAAAAAATTAAACAAGATATGTTAGAAGTATTGTGTAATACAAGGTACGAAATTAAAGTAACGATATCATTTTTTTATATATTTTTTATTCAATTGAAATTACAATTATAATCTTGTTTCCTTCAAAGTAGTTACCTTGGGAGGCCAGACAGCGTTGGAGACGGTTTGTCTCTTCACAGCAATGTTGAAATGTTGAATGTTCCAGAATTGTGCTGTTTGAGGTGAAGTTTCGTTATTGAGAAAAGGGAAAGGTCACAGGTACTCAAGTTTGGAGAATAAGGGGGATGGGAAACCACAGTTCCAAAAACTCCTTAACTGAAATCCATGAATAACATTTTTTTGATGTCCACAGAATCCTGGATCTTGTGCGTTCTGATACTGTTCATCAGATTTTCACTAGTGAATTGGGGATCATGAAAATCTGCGCGAAAACAGTTCAAAACAGTTCAAACGGTTCAAAAGGGAACGAGTAATTAATTTTTTAATACAATCCTGAATTCCAAACCTCACCATGACCAAAAAAGCCAGAGTGAGTAAATCGAAGATTAAAAGCATGTTAATTTGTTTTTTTATATCTAAGGGATAATCCATAAGGAATTTGTTGGAAATTCCTGAAAAACGAAAAAAGGATCATTCATGTGGGCACGGACATCAAGTACATCCGGGTGCTGCTTTACGACAATGAACCCTTGCCACACGCCAATTTCAATTAACGAGTGCTTTTGGCAAGTAAAAACATCACAGCACCTCGGCAGCCTCTTTATTCACCAGACTTGAGTCCTTGTGACTTTTTCCTTTTCCCAAGATTGAAAATTTACTTCAAATAATACCATTTTGGGACGTTGTATATCAGTCTCATTATTTTATTTACACCTCGTATATAATAACAAATTTCAGCAATGTATCTAATGATTCTAACAGGTTTGTGTTCATTTTTTTTTCTTTTTATCTATTACACCACTCATTAAACTCATAAATCTTTGATTACATCCTATTCCGGCTTATCTGGTTTATTATAGATGTTCCTAATGAAGTAATCCTATACAACAATCGTTCGAAAAGTCGGCGCAGGTGTGGCTAAATAAAAGCTACGAGGGTAGTCTGAAAAGTTTCTAGCCTAACACAGAAACAAGTATTTTTGTGAAGTACAGTTTTATTTCTCAACATAGACTCCGTATAATTCTATACACTTTTCCCAGCGATGCTGCCATCTTTTTAATGATAATTTAATAATAATATATTTTTTAAAGGCCAATATAACAACCATGCCAGTTGGTTGCGTGAGAAAGAAGCAAATACGAAAACAATTGAATAAATGCCCTATCATAAAATTACTATAACTATACTACAGAATATAACAACGAACCTGCATAATTGGAAGGGCGCTGGAATTGATAAAATTCATAATTACTGGTATAAAAAGGTCAAATATCTTCACCTTTTCATAGTAAGTTACTCAAGGCAAAACATATTTACTCTCCAAAGGAACATTCTCTGATAACCCAGCGAAAGTGGGTCAATTACCTGTCTTCAAACGATATATAAACTACTAACATCATGCTTCACAATACTACTCACAGGACATATAGACAAACATAATATACTGAATGAAGAGCAAAAGGGTTGTCGAAAGGGAATGCAGGGATGTAAACAACTTATAATAGATTCAGTTATATTGAAACACGCTCCGAAGAAGAATCGAAATTTATCATGCTGTTATATCGATTATCAGAAGGCCTTCGATTTGATTCCACACTCTTGGCTAATTAAGATACTAACAATTTACAAAGTTCACCCAGCTTTAATAAACACACTTCAAGACAGTGGCGGGAACGACGTTGGGGCGACGCCCCTCCAGCATTTATCACAGTAAACAATTCTTCAGAGCAAAACACCATATTTTATTTCCGTTCAGTTTCTTTCCTTTAACTCATTTTAAGATATTATTAAAAATTAAAATATCCAAATGTAGAAGAATGTCTGTCGAGCAATCACACCAAATAAAAATTCCATCCTCTCGCCACAATTTTTGCATCATTGATCGGACGTTTACCTCCAGCGACCATGTTTTGTTGGTTGCCAGAATTCGGGGAGGGGGCGTAGATTCCCTGCGACTGAGCGTATCGGTAATTATGTTTAAATACTGATTTCACTGGTGCAGAGCATTTGATATGCCTCGCGTCGTGTATTTCTTTGTTTTGATTTGGGATTTGCTACGTGTGCACACTGAGTAGTACCTTTTAAATAAAAATAATCTACTTTTAATCACAAACATAAAGGTGTCTGATTTATAACAGTTAATAATAACTAATTTTAGTTTGGAGGAGAAAGTTGAATTAAAAACTAACGATCGTCCCACGCCCGTGTTGAATTTGAGTCAAGTTCAAAAAGAACGTAAAAAAAGCAAAAAATCTTCAGCAGCACTATTATCTTCTGCACCCTCCTACTTTAAAAACCCACGAGCTGCCACTGACCTAAGCTATATCGTTTCCCTTTTTGCTTTTCTAAGAGAAGCATCTCTCCTTTCTAAAATATTATAACATTGATAACATTGTTTTGGAATTTTGGTAGTTGGTGTCAACAACTTAAGTTTAATCGTACATTTGAGCAAATTTAGTTTGCTTTAATCAATAATAAATGCCAAATAAATGTATTGGAATACTATTTTTGTATGTTCTAGTGTAAATACATTATATTTACTATATTGACAATAAAACAATAATATCAGAAAAAAGGCAAACACACATATATAGGTTTATAGGTATATATATATATATATATATATATATATATATATATATATATATATATATATATATATATATATATATATATATATATATATACATATATATATATATATATATATATATATATATATATATATATATATATATATATATATATATATATATACCTATATATGTGCTTTTATACTAAATTTGTCAGTTATTTAGAAATAAAAACGTATTTTGTTTAAAAAATTTTAAGATTATGAAGCTAACAAATCGCCTGGTATGCATGAGCGTAGTTCAAATTAATATCAGATAAAATAATATAATTATAATGTTATTCAAGATAGATATTACCTTTTTTTAGAACGTAATTTTTTAACGTATGTTCTAAAATGTTTAGTTTTTTGAGGTACTGTACCCCAAATCTTCAGATTTTTTTAGTTTTCGTTGGATACATATAACTTTAACATGTTACTTTACTCATATAAAGAACCTATAAAATATATCTAATAATACAGTGTTAACTTTTTTACGATCCTATTTTTTTCAGAAATTATTGTACTAATAAATGTAAATGTTACTTGTTTTTAATTTCATGTTATTAAACTAGTTTATTTTTTTCACGGTTTCCCAAAGATTCAAATAGAAGAACACAGTAGATTAATTTTATTAAAAAGTCACACTTTCCACATTCCAAACCGCAAAAGTTTTTGTTTGTTCCTAGCATTTTGTCTAGAATTGTTTTGGTAGAACATCTCAGGTAAAAGTGAGATTACTAATCATCTTTCATAGTATATATTCTTGAAAGTTAGGTTTTTTTTTATGTGGAAAATGAGTTTATATACGAGTTTATATCTGTCACTTTAGTTTATTTATTGGCTATTTACACTACAATAATTAATTATATTTGTAAAAACACTGTAATAGATGAAAAAATAGTATGCATACAACCAGTTTTAACAAATGAAATGATTTTATTGTCGTATTGGCCACATAAAAGACACTTTACTGTTTGAAGAAATAGATTTTTTTTTTAATTAATTTAAATTTTTACATTTTCGCAGAGCAGAAATCAATACCATCAACTGAAAATTATTTCACTCCTCTTTTAAAACTATATTAATTTAAATTTAAAATTGATAATTAAATAGTAGTTGACATGCTCTGCCGAATCTAGAAAGTCTTCAATACTTAATTCAGTAACGATAATTATACAATAATTTATTATTTTAAATAACTGTAAACTTTTATGAGTTTTTTCTTTTTATTCATACTGCCCTACACCACTGCTAAACCGGAAGCAGTAGTCAGTCATATGCAGATACCATTCTGGCCCCACTTACAGAATCATTCTCTTTCCTGTAGTTTTATATTCAAAGATTTTTTATTTATACACTCCAGTGTTGTCAAATGTACTGTCAAATATTCGCAGTTTGCACCTTTCATGTCGGATGAACTTGATACTCGTCTGATATGTCTACAACTCTGAAGCCACAGCCGCTAAATAACCTTTGTTGCTGATGCGTCCTTATCAACCTATATTCTTCTTTTTCTTCTTGCGTCTCTTAAATCTATCTAAATAGTGATTGACATCTTGTTCCGCAAAACAGTCGTTTACGAAACTTTAAGCCTAGGGAAGAGAAAAAAGTCCCTGGTGGCAAGATCTGGTGAATACGGTAAATCAATTTGAATTCCAATTAGTAAATTTTTGTCATGGCTACAACTGAAGTGTGAGCCGGTGCGTTGTCTTGGTGGAACAAAACCTTCTTTTTCTTCAAATGTGCGCGATTTTTCCACAATTCCTGCTTTTAGATTATCAAGTAAGGATGCGCAGTATGCCTCTATTATTGTTTTTCCTCTTTCAAGATAGTCGATTAACACAAAAAAACAGTCATGATCACATTCCCGAACGATGAAACAGTGTTCGCCTTTTTTTCGGAGTCAATTCACCTTTCGACTGTGCATTGGTTTCAGGAGTATAGTGGCGTATTTAAGTTTCATCTATAGTTATTAATCTACGCTAAAACTCCGACTTATTTCGCTTAAACTGCTTCAATAGAGCTTGGGAAATGTTCAGTCGAATGGGGTTTTGGTTCTCAGTGAGCAATCGTAACCAACACGTGGTTAGCTTTTTCATGTCCAAATCTTCAGTCAATATGTGTCGACGGGTATTGTTATAGATTGCAAATCTGAAAGTCTGATATCAACAAGGAAACGGCGCCGATGATACATTGACAGCTAGGATCATCTATGGGTAAATTCCGGTTTCACATTTGAAGACCTGGTAGAGTGTAAAACGGTTTAAAGATCAGGAAAAATAAAGACTGAAGAAGAATATCTTAGAGACAAAACAAATTTGATTCGATAAATATTTTGTGATATATTTAAAAAATCACCTTACTTTTTGTTCACCGTAGTACGTTGAAAAATAAAAAAAAATATCTAAAAAATCTAGTGTCCCTTTCTTAGGCCGAGAAGTTTTCGAACGATCCTCGTATGTAGTAAATTATTTAATATAAGAGGAAAAAAAATTACGCCTCTCCAGCTCCCCAAAGAGCCGCTTCTACTGGTTTGTTCAGTAATAACTCAATGGGAACTAATTCATAAAACAATATTGGCATCGCAATCATTATGGGAACATTACAGGGGTTAGATTAAACCTACATCTGGCCTTGACTGCAATCAGATCCTCCTTGATTTCAATTCGACGACTTCCGCAACAATAAAGAAATTCTTTATCCATGTAGCTAACAGCTGCAAAAGCACGTTATCATAACTGTATTCGCAGTTTTTCACATTCAGAGGCAAACTGTGCTGATAAAATTGTTTAAAATCCATTTTCGCTCGAATTCGAATATCTGGTTAAAAGCAGATCCATTTGATCCTGAGCGACAGGAAAGCCGATTCTGTTTTGTTTTTATTTAGTCTAGTTCAGAATTGTTCTTTATCAACTAACTGCACTGTCAGTCAAATTATTTCTCATTTATTTGGTAATTGATTTTTCTACAAAACGAATTTGACTATAAATTAAACGTTGAAAATGTAGCTCAAGGATACCCATCTTTTTTTAGCAACCGGTCTACTACAATAACTATAAATTAAACCCTACAGATAATAACATCTAGACACAATTAATCCAGAATTTTTTTTAAATAAATAAATATATATATATATATATATATATATATATATATATATATATATATATATATATATATATATATATATATATATATATATATATATATATATATATATATATATATATATATATATATATATATATATATATATATATATATATATATATATATATATATATATATATATATATATATATATATATATATATATATATATATATATATATATATATATATATATATATATATATATATATATATATATATATATATATATATATATATATATACCCAAGAAAAACCAAAAATAATAAATCAATAAATTATTAACTCACATCATTGCGGCTTCTCAACGTGGATCGTTTTGGCCTTAACAAAACATCCTTGAAGTCCAATTTCATTTCGTTGATGATATTCGGCATGGTTACGATCGTTTTTAAGTCAGGGTTCGCGTTAAAAACCTAAATTGGCATCAAAAATAACTCACTCAGGTGACCACGATCGACGCCTCTACGTCAGAATCGCGAATGGATCCCGTGGCTCTTGCGCTAATTGCGAAAATCCGTTTTAAAACGAGTGATTTTCGCGCGCAGTCGCGATATCTACATTATATCCAGGCCACTTTCGTACGAAGAAGAAGAAGAGTTAGTCATCAAATATATAAAAAAAGAAGATCTATCCTCAAAATAACCTTAACTTGGACGGCTTTAGGAGAAAAATTCAAGAAATTACTCAAAATATCTAACCAAAATGAGATTTTTTCCTGCACTAATGAGGAAAAGAAACCTCCCTCAAGATCCCGTACCATTTCAAGAGATTATGCCTTTAAAACTGAAACAGCGAGTGTCAGGAAAAGGTACCAAGGGCTCAGAAGTTTGCTGTATTTATGAAATGTCCGTATTGTTCGCATGTTTCAAAGACAACGATTTCAATCAATCAATGTGCAAGAAAGAAATCGACGCGTTTCAAAGGTGCTACTTAAAGAATCTAAATGAAACTGAGCAACAAAGGTTAAAAGATGCTAAAGGTTTTTTGATTCCTGGAGAGAAAAAGTTGACACCAAAACAACTAAATATATTGTTAAAAAAATATCCCAGTGTATAGAAATTTATAAGTAGTATTTATTTGTAAATAAAAGGTAGGTTTTTTTTGTTTATTATGCAGCTTTATTGATTTTTCCTCCTAGATCATAAGTAAAAACTTTTATAAAACAGAAGTAGTTTTATCATATCTCTCTGGGTTGCAAAGAATAGTGCTTGATGTGGTAGGGTTGTATAATACAGAGCTAAAGTATTTATGAAGCAGGTTTAATGTTGTAGATAGCAATATTTTACAAGATATATTTAGCAATATTTCAACTAAATATATTAAGCAAATGTGCACTGTAAAAGTAACTACAGAAGGTGAATAAAAAGATCAATTTATTGTTTATTGTAAAGCTTTATTGATTCTTACCTTTTAGTCACATATTTCATATTTTACAATACAATCAATCAACCATCTGGAACTTTTATGTTGCAACTCCTTCATGTTATATAGCAGTTCTGGTGGCTTATCTTCGGCAAATATTATGTAATTACAACACCAATAAGTCCCTGAATTATGGGGAGCAAAGTAAGGATGAACATTTTGAGTTTCACAAGTTCTAAGAGCTGGAGGACGATGTAACACACATCCTGCACCAGCCTTTATAAGTCTTGCTAAATATTCTTTGTCCACTTTCAAATTATAAACATCAACAGCTCTGCTGTGGTCTTCAATAAAGAAACTAATGCCATCAAATAGTTTTGGCAATTTTAACAATGCACTTATCATGGCTTTCTTGATTCCTCTGTTAAGCTGTTCATGATTAATCAAGAAAGTGTAGTTAGGAATGTCCAGAAAATAATTTCCAGTTATATAGTCATCTACAGATTCTTGCTCCAAGAACTGTAGTCCCTCCAGCATTCCCTGGAGGATTTTAAAGGACAATTTATGAGTTTTCTTTATTGCCAGATGAGTGAGTTTCTTTGTAACTTCCATTTTGCTCATTAAGTGAATATTCTTACTTGTGGCAAGTTTATGTTTGTATTCTTCATCAATGCTGTGACAATACACATACATGTCACTTGATAAGTACAGTTGGAAAGTTTTTCTGACAGGTTTCGAAGGAAAACATTCCAAGGCCTTTTTAATAAGAGAATTTGATGTGGAATCAACTGATTTTAAACCATTGTAATCAACCAAGTTTGTATCAGCACCATATCTGAGCAGCAACTTTACCAGGTCTATATTTCCTAAGGATGCTGCTTGATGTAATGGAGTGGTACATTCTGGACCTGGAATATCAATAAGGCAACCATTTTGTAGTAGAATCTCCACTATCTCCAAACTACCACTGTTGATGGCCTCATGCTAAAAACAACATATTTCATATATTTTAAAATATTTTAACTCTTAACTTACAAGTGGAGCCCATCCAGCGTAATCCTTAGCATTTATATCTACTTTATGTTTCAGCAACTTTCTGACTTCGTCTACCTTACATTTTTTACAGGATAAATGTAATGGAGTCTCTCCTTTTGCATTGGTTTTAGTTGAATGAAAATCCACAAAAAGAATGTGATATTTTTTATTTTTGTATGTAAAAATACCATCAGTGACCTTCCTTGGTTCACTAACACATCCTCCGCAATTTTTTTCAATTAGTTTTCTGTCAGCATTAGAGGTTCGAGTTTGTCTTTTTGTTTTTGCGCTTTTTTCACTCTCACGAATGTTTTCAAGCAGCGTCCTCAATTCCTGAAAGCGTGGTTGGCATTCTCGTGCTATATTTTCCCTGGCCACATCTTTAATTACGTAGAACGACCCACATTTGGGACATTTGTGTTCTGAATCACACCTTTTCAAACACAACTCGCAAAAATAATGTCCGCACGTCTTAACTCGAACTGGGTCTTTACAATGCCCGTTACAAAATGCACACTTTAACGTGTTTTCAAGTTCGTTTAACAATTGTAAGATTTTCTCTTGAATATCCATGGTAAAACTTGATTGTTTACCATAATTATAACCTAAAATTTATCCTTTTGGCGCCATTAACATGAAGTTAGGTAGCTATAGGAGGGTTAATTTGAATAAAAGTCGTTTATAGCTAAAAAAAATATGTTTTTAAGCTTACTACAACATTAAATAATATGAGAAAATTCACATGTAACTTGAACAAACATATGTAGGTGTAAACAGTACTTTTTAATTATTCATATGTCCTTGTCCTTTTGAGACATCGCTAATACAATGCCAGGTGCCTTCAGTGTTCTGGGACCACAGACTTATTTTATTATCACCACCAGATACAGCTAGAATGTTTCCGTTCAAAGACCAACTGACACTCCAAACTACATCATCAAACAAAGGCAATATTGTAGAGCTCCAGTTAATGCAGTTATCTGATGTCCAGATCACAACACGGCGATCCTGTGAACATGAAGCAACAGTGTGACGGTGAAGGCCCACTGAAGGGGCCCATGCTACATCTCGAACCCAATCTGAATGCACCTAGAAGAGATAAATCTACTATAACTTTAATTTGATTATCAAAACACAAATACCCACCTCTAATTTGGTTTCCTCAATCCACCTATCACCATCCTCTCTCCATATTTTTACAAGATTATCACATCCCCCTGAAACAAGCCTTTTTACTAAAGGTTGTTGTTCATTTTCATTGCCATTAAACAGAGGAGTAGTGGCTGGGGCCCAGCTAACTGAATTACACCCTATCGCGTGAGCATTTTGAATTTTCTTGGCGTCCCAACTATTTGTTTCTGGTGTGTAAGTGAGAATTGATATAGAACCATCACTACTACCTAAAATATAGTTTATTTAGGCAAATATCAAAGAAGTATTATCAGTGCATACCACATGCTAAAATAAGTCCTAATTCTGCTGGAGCAAACTGTACAGAATTAACACTAGAATCATGGTTAGCATACTCATAATATTTTCCCCATTTTCTATTAGTTTCCTTCCAAATTATCACTTTTCTATCATATGAACAGGATGCTAATAGATTGCCAAACTTGGGATGACTCCAGGCAATCTGCCAAACAGGGCCAAAGTGCCCTTTTAAGTCATCTAATAGGGTGGATGCTCCGTTTTTTATATCATAAACTTTAACACTGTTATCTGACGAGCAGGTCGCTAATCGGAGACCATAATAATCAACTTCAGCATCATGAATCATATCTTCATGACCCGTATCGACGGAATTTATAATTGAAACCATTTTACGCTGTTTTTTAAAGTTTCTTGAAGAAAAATCTTTTTCCACTTATAGGTTAGAATTTTCGATGACGTGTATGGTTTTGACAAAACAATATATTTCTACACAACGAAATCTAGAAAAATAATTTTAACCGAATGAATACGGTTCATTCTCTGAAATAGTAAATAATCCATACTCTAAAAGATGTTTGTTGCTTTCTGTTAAAATATTCTAAATATTACTTAATTTCAGTATGACGTTTTAATTCGAAGATTTTGGTTTCGAAGATATGTTGAGTACCAATTGACTATCTAATTTCAATATGGCTGATATGTTTGTCATTATTCCAGCCGTCTGAAGAAACCAAAAGAGTTTGTAAGGTTTAAAAGTAGAATTTCGACTTAAAATTAGGAAAACTGAAATGAAAAAATCGTGATTGGGGCCCGTACAAAGTAAACATGTGTGAAGCATGTGCGGATTTTGTGCAGTTGCTTGTTTCTTGTAAGTATTTTGTTGTACATTCTGGATACTAAACAATATTTTAAAAACTTTTTTCATTGAATTTGACTGTTTGATGTTTTGATTGTTAAAATGTGCTGGAATATTGTTTTTTAGATGAAGCACAAGTATGTAGAGAGTCCGCGGAACAACCGACATTGACTAAGGATGATGTTGATACAGCCTTTGTATATGTACAGACATGGCCAGCAAGGTATTTTTTCAATTTGTTCTTAATAATCGTGATATATTTATGTGTTTTAAAATTATAGGCAATGTATGTGCTGCTACAGAGATCCTAAAAATTTGGAGAGATTCAGCTACCTAACACAAGGATTAATTTTCATGGCAGTGTCACAACTAAAACAGTTAGTAGATAAATGGACTGAAAATAAATGTCAGCTGGAAGATAGTGAAGATAAAGATGAAAAAGCTGCCAACAAAAAATCAAAAGAAGCTGAAAAGGAGATTCAAAATCAGGAAGATGAAAAGGAGAACATTGAAGTTATAGAAAGAGACAAACTCCTTATTTTAGTATCAAAAATATTCTTGTTAAATTTTCCATTATATGTTGCTTTCAAGCACACTGTACAATCAAAAGTTGATGACCTGACACAGCAGGAAATGGCAAATTTGAACTTATTCTGTGACTTGCATGATTCTGAAATACCGATATACTTGCTTAAAAATGTTAGTTGGTTTTGCAAAATTGGTGGATTGTTAACTATGACCAACTGTTTTACCCATTTATCACCTGAAATGTTACCTGTATCCACAGCTCATGCTATGATCTCTGTTGGTAAGATTGGTCTTAAAATGTATTAGGTTGTTTGGAAATTAATTCAGGTTTTCAACATCCATCTTTCAACCAATATCTCTCAATCCAAAATTAGTCTAACAAAAACCATTATAATTAGAACATTCATTTTCATTATTACACAGTAAAATCTATGTTGATTTCTGAATAACCTCATACTGTAATAAAACAGTATAATCTGTTATTATCTTTTCTTCTTTGTAGTCTGTAATTTGAAACTTTGGATGAATTACAAAAGTATGGTGTCTATGTTGGTACCCCTTAGATCTTGTGTTTTAAGGTACATGTGTAAGTTGTCAGATCAGGATCTACGTACACCAACAATCAAGAGTATGGCAGGTAGGGCTTTACGAAAGACCATTTCCTTCTCTTTTTTTAACTCTATGCTTTTGCAGAATTTATGTGGAATGCCATTAAAGACCCTTTGGATTCACCTGTGGCATTTGATATTGATGGCCTTGACTTGGCTTTTAAATATTTTACTTCAAGCACATTAACAATGAGGTAAGAAACTTGCATTGTTGTATACATATACATTGTATTGTAGTATACATATACAGGTTTTCTAAAAATGAAATCAGAGTTTTCGATATCAAGCTGTGAAGTTTCGACAGGGTAGGGCAAGTGTCACACTACTATTTTAATTATTTGTAACTTTTAAAAGAATCAAATTTAATGTTGTTGTATGGTTTGGCGCTTATATACATAGTATGTCGGAAAAATAACAGAACTTTTTAAATTGAAAGAAATTTACTAGCGCCATCTATTGAAACAATATATAATTTGAAAGTTGTATATCTCCTCTATAAAACGAGACCGCCATCATTAGAATCAACACGTTTTGTCACCTGGTCACAAATGCAGGATGGAAAAAGAGCTAATTTTAAATTCTGTTTCAAGTTTGGTCAAACTTTTACAGGAAGGAAGGAAGGGAAAAGGTTTATGGTGATGATTGCTTATCCCATACACGTGTGTTCGAGTGGTATAAGCCATTACAGGATGCTTATTATGATTTAGAGGACGACCCAAAGCCAGGCTGGTGAAAAAACACAAATCGCGATGAGTGGGTGGAAAAAGTGCGTGAAATGATCCCCTACGATGCGAATTGGGTTATGAGATGGATATCGAAGGAATTAACAGTCTGCGGACGGGCCTCTTCGCTATACCTCAATGACGGATCTGTATTTAAATAAAAAATACCCTTTTTTAGGATAAAAAAAATCAAAATTTATTTTTCTATATTTATACGAATTAGTAAGCAATTAATTAATTTAGTTAAAAACAATACATTATTTACCTATATGGTTCAAAAACTTTCTTCTCCTTCCACTTTTGCTACCAAACTTCTCATTATGACTAAATATACACTTTTCACAGAATAATGTCGTAACATTTGGACTGCTTTGTCCACTCCTGCCTTTGTTTCATCATAGGTAGTAATTATATCTGGTTTATTTTTATTGTTTTTATCAACTCCATCCTTGTCGTGTAAGGTACTCAGAAGAGTAACAACTTTGTTTCATTTTGGGCAGTATGAAGCAATTATTGTGTCATAATGGAACAAATATAGAATGATAAATTATAGTGAGAGTTCTGGTTTATTTTTTCTAATAATTTCAACTAATGCCTAGGTTCATTTTGAAAAGTTCTTGAGCCAATGAGAAACTGGTGGAAAATTGTCGCGCATAATATTTTTCCCACTTTTTATGATTTCTTGCACCATATCCTTCACAACTCTCCCTGAGCTACTTTTCGTTGTGCTACCGTCTATTTTCCTTTGTACACTTGGATTTTCCACACAAAGCCAGTAAATGAGTCACAAATCATCCAAAACTTGATCCCATACTTCCCAGGTTTTGAGTGAATATACTGACGAAATGAACAATGGCCGCGGAAAGTCTCCAACTGCCCATCCACCGTCATAGGCCACTCAGGCACATAAGCTTCTCTCAAGTATGTATTCCAGTATCCAAAAACGTCACTTCCTTCGTTTTTCTCTTCGTCAAATTTTAAAACTCGGGAGATCTCCTTCAACCGGTCCCGGCTCATTATCTTAAAATAAATAGGACGACAATCTTGACGACTAAACATTGCACTAACATCTTCATTTTTTGTTTCGTAGACTCCCATCAAAATAAGTAAGCCAATATTATTTTTAGCTCTTCAGCGTTCAGTTCTTTCCATTTCGTTTGATATACCAATTCGCGCATTGATTTTGTCGCGTTTGATATACCAATTTTTCGTTTGATATACCATTTTTTCTTATTACTCCAATGGCATATTTTTTCCTGGAGTTGCCTGAAAAATAATTAAAAAACTGTCTGCCACTGATTGACAGTTTTTTTCAGCCCATCAAGTAGGATCTGAACATTCTGTGCTCTTTTTCGCCCCTAGGATCTGAAAGTGGTAAAGTTCACCACAGTTGTTCTTCATTTTTTGATGTATACCAGTATCCCCATTGTGGGTTTCAGTAGAGCTAGAAGGTACACTACTCACATCTATGTTCATGGCTTCATCCTTCATTATTTTCTTGGATAGGTTCTGAGTCTTCGGGAGTTTCTCTCACTTTCACCTGATTCCATGCCCGATTCCGAATCGCTTGAAAATCCTTCTAACATTCTCTATATTTGTACACTAGTAAGCCTTCTTTCTCTAGACATTATGCAAGCACAAAAATAAAATACAAGCAGAGGTGGTCATCTTCACTCAAACACTGAATGTAAACTGATTAATAAATTTATAGGTAAGTTTGAGACATTGTATAGTTTGCAAATATAAAAACTACTTAACCTACCCCCACCACCTCCCCTGCCACCCCATTATACTACTGAATTCAATACGTTACAGACGGCGCCAAATTGATCCCAGACAGGATAAAAGGGACTCAGGGGACCATCCTCTAAAGAATTCAATACAGACTGTCCAAGGTAGGGTCTGAAAGGCCCACCCGTCTGGAACGATATTTTTTTTATGAATAGAAATGCACTTTTATAAAGTAAAATAAATTCCACGGTTTTGAAGCAAACATGATATGGTTAAATGTCCTAAAATATTAAATTTCTATCATTCTCTCAAGAAAAAAAATTTAAAAACTTCCATTTTTTTAAACGGTTCTTACAGTCCTGCCCGTCCGCAGAGCATTAAATACGACCAAATACGATTTAAACAAATAGAAAGTCTGTTTTGTTCCTCACGCCTTAAATGAGGCCTAAGAAACTGCTCGCGTTGAACATTGCAAGGATTCCTGGATTCCGTTGTAACTGGTGATGAGACTTGGTTCAACTCTGGACTGAGTATCAAGGGCCGAGAAGTTGGTTTTTGTTGCACGATAATGCACTATCTCACAGGACTGTCGCTTTGCCGTGTACTTTAATATCATCGGTATTCGCTTGATTTATCTCCGTGTGAATATTTCCTATTCTCGATTTTTTATGATAGTGTTACACAAGTTCAAGATTCCAAAAAATGACAGAAACCCTATTGTAGGATTGGTTGAACGTGCCCAGTGATGTATTGATATAGAAGGGATGTATGTTGAATAAAAAGAAATAATTAGGGCAAAATAACTAATTGTTTTTTATATTTAAAAATTTGTTATTGACATATTGTCTATGTTATGACATTGACATATGTTATGTTATTGACATATTGTCTTTTGCTTCAAAAATTCCCATAAAGCATTTCTAGAGCTGTCAAAGCAATTTTACATGAAAATTGTCAGTTTCACAGGACTTGTTTATGTACAGCTCGAACAAAATAAAACCAGTTACACGTCATTAAGCACGAGATCAACATTTTAACTGCCCTGTTGCCAGATTGTGATTAAATATAATCTTACTTTAGCGAATCATTTTTGCAATTTACACTTTAATAACAATTAAAAAAATTAACTCTTAAATTAAATGCAAATTACTATTAAATGCAACATTTACTAACTAAAAAAATTATAATAAATGTTGAAAGTATTGCAGGTGTCGCCGATTTAGTATATCTAGATTGATTCAGCATATGTAAAATGCTTCGTTCAAAAACCATAGACATTTTTTAATATTTGAATGGTTATTAAAAGATTATATAATTACCAATGACATTTATTGATATGTCTCTATATAATATGCAACTATAAAATAGAAAAGACAATGAAATATCTGCATGCACTTATATTTTCATTAATATAATCACTTATTTACAATCATGTGTATGCTTTCTGTCATAGTATTTCATTATTTAATTTTCTATAAGCTTGATTATTTTTTTCTTGATCAAAGCTTTTTTTTTCCCTCGTTTAGAGCCACATTGGTAAGTTCTATAAGCCCTCGTCTTGGATTATATTTTTTCCATTTAAAACCTACTTTTTTCAATATGTTGCACAATAACATACAGCAACCATCAAACAGTTGTTTCTCTTTTAATTGCTTTAATTAACTTGCAAGTAAGGAATTCAAAGTTACATGCTGTCCTGAAAATGATAATTAAATTTTAATTCCCAGCTATGTATAAACTACATATGGGATTAAGAACAATCTTTTCTGCAATTCTTATGTACCAATACTTATAGTGTTCATATATAATATAAATGATATCATGATTAGAACTTGTATCAAAGCTGCAGTATTAATAACCCTTTTAGTAGAACTACGCTTCCTAGTCGATTTTAAAACTTCATTGTTTTTTAGCTTTTGTGAAATAGTACTAACAGTGGACATCAACCTTAAGGCTGTGGCAACACGCAAAAAAAATATGACAAACTAAACATATCCAAGTATTAGCAATTAACTGAACATACCACTCTAACAGCTGGAAAGGGTAACAATGCACCATTATTGTCTCGTTCTTGTTCAAAATTCGGAATCAGAGGTGCTACTAACTCTACTTCGAGTCAGCTTCGTAGTTCGACTATTTAAGTAATTTGGCATTTTGCAGGCGCTATTCTGGCAATTGTAACACTGTGGTAGTTCTTAAAAGAACTGTTTTTCGATCATAAGATACAAAATGAAAGTATTATTTTATGAGATATGGGATAACCTCCAAACGTGTCAATAAATATCAACAAGAAAAATGTAAAATCCGACAACGTCGCATATGCTGCCAACCGAATACAGCCGCTAAATTTGAAATTTATTGAATACATTCCATTTGATTCTTCTATTATTTAATTTATTTAATGGTATTTCTGCTGTTCTTCAATAACGCCATCGATGACGTGCAAAAGTTATTGCTTTGTACAGACTATATTATTGCAATAATTAAATTATTTTTTTTAACATCCATAATATAACTTGCACTTTTGCACTACACAATAGCCAAACTGACAGAAATATCAGAAAAAAAAATGGTAGCGTGACATTTGCGCATCTAGTATAATGGTTGTTTCGTCATAACACAAACTTAAGATTGGGTTAATTGATTTCAAGACGGCCTGAAGTTAACACGATAAAAATGCTTTTCACAATATCATCAAATACGAGCAAACATGTACTGTAGAAATTCATTGTGATATGTAAAATAATTTCAGGCTAGCTGGAATAACTCAGATCAACAATCAAATAGGTGTATTAGCTGAGATATGTGTTGGAGAAACTCTTCCTGACGCTGAGGCTGTTCCAAGACACATGGCTGATTGGTTGATAAACAACAATATTATATCACACATTTTTGGTCCTAATCTACATGTGGAAGTGATCAAACAGAGTCATATAATTTTAAATTTTCTGGCTATGGAAGGGAGAATCACTTGTGAACATATGGATGTAATTTGGGCAGCTGCCCAGTTGAAACACTGCGCCAAACCAGTGCACGATTTACTACCGGGACTCGTAAAACACTTAGCTGCAGCTCCCACTTTGCATTTATACAATTTGCTGACGAGACTGGAACCAAAGGAACACACTGAACAAACTTTGTACTTGGCAAGTGCACTGATAAAGGCTGTATGGTCGAGAGGTGTGTAGTAGGCAGATTTATTGAGAGACTTTCTGTTATATGTTTACTTTCCTTGAAACAGGTGGAGCAGCTCCAGAGGTAGGTTTGATAAATGTGGCTGCTTCAAGCGCCGGTATTACACTTCATAAATGTGCAGCTACATCATCAGAGAACAGGTATGTATTTTTGGCAAGTTTTGACATAGTATTTTTCTTTGGTACTTTTAAACTACACCTTGTTAAATAAGTATTACCAAAAAATTACTGTGGATATAATAAAATAAATTATCTATGTTAACTTATTATAAGAGGGCGAATTTTTGAGCAAACTTGCAAGCAAGTTTGCAAAAGAGGACAAAAGCACCATTTATCAGTGTGTTTAGTCATAATTGTGCACTACTGACTCATTCTATCAAAATGTGAATTAATACTAACTTTAGTTTTATAGTTACGTTTACTTCGTATTTTACCTTTTTCCCATACAACATAAAAACCGAACCAATCCAACATACCCATTAGAAAATTTAAATGGATTTACAAACATTTTGGCGATATAGATATTTTTATAAATTGAATTCGCTTATCCTTTTTAACAAGTCCGGTCTCCACTTATTATATTAGAGTTTTTCCGGTAAGAGTGTCAGAACTTTGAATTGTAATAGTGGTGACCCTGTTTGAAATGTTAATAACACTCATAGAGGGCAGTGTTCAGTATTTGGGCTCTAGAGAAGCTGGAAGGTGACCTCTACTTTTGAGAAGTAATATTTTCCGATGGAGCTCACTTCTGACTTAATAGATCAGTGAACAAACAACTACAGGATTTGCGCCGATGAAAATCTTGACTGGACTTACAGTAATTTAGGACTTCTCTCTCTTCATCTACAAAAAGTCACTGTTTGGTGCGGTTTTTAGATTGGGGGGGAGTGATAAGACCATATTTTTTTTAAGACGATGATGGAGGTCGTGTTACTGTTTATGGTGAACATTGTAAGAGTTTGCTAACAGAATATCTTTAGCCTGAACTGATAAATGTGGATATAAACAATGTTTTCTTTCAACAAAAGTCGACTCTTCACATGTCTGACTAAACAATAGATTTATAGCAAGAAAGGTTTCTTGGGCGCGTTATTTTGCGAACTAGTAAAATATCAACTGGCCAGCACGCAATTTCACCGCCTTGGTTTATTTTTGTGGGGTTATGTTCAATCTTTGGTTTAAACGAAACGTTCAGGTCACCGTTAGAAATATACCAGATGTTATGTGCGAAAAAGTAATCGAATTCTGAGTTTACAGAATGCATTCCACCAGAGGAAGACGGGGAGGACATTTGGATGACATTATTTCAAAACATATCACTCTTTATTCCTCAAGATAAAATATAATTTACCGGTTTATCACTTAATTAAGTTGTCATTGTGCCTCATTTTAACATTTTGATACTCTTATTGGATAACCCTTTTCCAGTAATGAAAAAACCCTCGAAAAATTTAAATATTCATTCAGAAAGTTACAATTCTCAAAACTGATCAGGGTCACAATCTGTTATTAATCTGATCTCTGGTGCTCCTTCTGGAGCGTAGGTGGAATCGAAGTTAGAGTAGTTCTTTCACAGATCTTGTAACAAATGCTAGTCGCTTATGGTCACGTAGAATAATCATCTGTATGACAATCGAAATATGGTGATTTCAGTGATCGAACATTATTGAGTGAAAATTCAGCTCAAATACTACAGAACTTGTCAAAACCATTAAATGATAATTCCATGCCTCAATCGAAAAATCTAAAAGGTTTGTTTGCAACTTTGCTCTCGCAATTTTCTTATAGATGGCGTTAGCGGTAAGTAGTCATAGCACCAATAGTCGATTTGCATTTATGTCATAAAGTTATTCGCGATTAAAAATTGTCAGTTTATGAGCCAAATTCTCGTAATTTGCGGAAGGTATTGATTTATGTCTTTAATATGAAGAAATCTACGGCTGAGGCTCACCGAATGCTCTCAGACACTTATGGTGGGACAGCTATGAATGAAAGAACGTGTTGTAAGTGGTTTCAAAGCTTCAAGAGCGGTGGTTTTCACGCCGAAGACCGGCATAGCAGTGGAAGAGCGGAAGTTTTTGAAGATGAAGAATTAGAGGCATTACATAATGAAGACTCGTGTCAAAGTCAAGAAGAGTTGGCAAGGTCATTGGAAGTGACTCAACAAGCAATTTAAAAATGCCCCAAAGACCTGGGAATGACCCAGAAGCAAGGATGCCATGCCATACGAGTTGAAACTGAGAGATGTTGAACGCCGTTTGTTTGCTTGTGAGCAGTTGCTTGAAAGGGGTAAAATGGAAGGGATTTCTGCATCGCATTGTGATTGGAGACGAAAAATGGGTTTATTACGATAACCCCAAGCATCGAAAATCATGGGGGTATCCCGGCCACGCTTCTACACAGACGGCCAAACCGATTATTCATGGCTGCAAGGTCATGCTCTGTATTTGGTGGGACCAGCTCGGTGTAGTATATTATGAGCTGTTAAAGCCGTCTGAAACAATCACAGGGGATCGTTATCGAACACAATGCGTTTGGGCTGAGCGTAGAAAGACAAACGGCCGCAATACAGCGAAAGACACGATAAAGTAATTTTGCAACCTGACAGTGCTCGGCCCTACGTTGCGAAAGTGGTCAAAACATACTTCGAAACTAAACTCAAAGAGATTTACCACGGAATCAGTTTTTTTTAAGTTCTCGACACACGTTTGGCTAACCATATTAGCATTATCAGGAGATGATTTAATCTAAAAAGGGATTCAAAACAGACACGTTGAAGTGGTAAGTCCTACCCCACCCACCATATTCTCCAGACGTTGCTCCCTCTGACTATCACGTTTTGATCGATGGCACACGGCCTGGCTGACGAGCACTTCCAGTCTTATAAAGAAGTCAAAAATTAGATCGATTCGTGGATCGCTTCAAAAGATGACCAGTTTTTCAACGGGGGATTCGAATGCTGCCTGAAAGATGGGAGAAAGTAGTGGCCAACGATGAGCAATACTTTGCATCATAAATGTATAACCAGTTTTTTTACAATAAACCCTTGAATTTTGAAAAAAAAAGGCGGGAGCAAAGTTGTATACCTTTTACATACACCACCACATGTTGCAAGATTATTTAAACATCTATTAGGGGTATGTAATGTCATTTTTTGATACTGTACAACATTTTATTTTATTTGGGAGTTAATACAGTTTTAAGATACAATATATTCTTCATCGTTACTGATAATCTTCGCCCATCCCTCCGACAAGCTTTTAACTCCCTTTTTGTAAAATGAAAGTGATTTTGAAGTAAAATATTCGTTGTTTTGATAGCTGTGACAATAGTAAATATTAAGCGCCCAATAGTACAACAAATAAGCAGACTAAATATCAATATATTTGTCTAGAATATAGGTTATGTTATATTAAGTCAAATTATTGTTAATAGATGGCAATGTTTTGAAAATTTGAAAAAAAAGACATTGCTTATTACTGCATCTATTGCTAATGTCTATTACATTTTAACGAAATTTAGCGGATTCTATTGTAGCGTATCATTGGACGCAAGCAACTCCGAAGAAGAACACGGCGAGAGCACCGGTCATTCAGAGAGCCACAAGTCGGACAGTGAAGAAATTGATGCCGTTGAGATCGAAGATGAAGAACAAGGACAAATCGTAGTTGATAATAATGGACCGCCTCCCTGCAAGCTAGCGCGGTATGTCTCCCATTATATGGGGTGTTTTCAAAGTTGAATCATTTATTTTAATAGGTTATAGAACTCGTAAAAATAAGTTATTTTATCAAAAATCATTTATATAAAAGTTGCAAAATAAAGAGGTTATTAACA
This sequence comes from Cosmopolites sordidus, assembly GCA_031761425.1. Taxonomy (NCBI): domain Eukaryota; kingdom Metazoa; phylum Arthropoda; class Insecta; order Coleoptera; family Curculionidae; genus Cosmopolites; species Cosmopolites sordidus. The sequence continues at coordinate 125,633 of JARFXV010002443.1, forward strand.
ATTACAAAATTTGACAGTAGACCTGACTTGATATGATATTCCCGACCTCTGCGTTGTAAACAATGTATTTGTTTACTGCTGATACTGAGTATGACTAGTTTTTTGAATTCTTGTAAGATATTTCATTTGAGTGCGATGTTTGATTTGACCAGTGGTAATAATTCCTTAATATTGCGTGTTTGTTTTAATAATTTCTTAATAGTGCTTAATCTGTGCGTGACATTACCTATTTTAACTAGTTCTATAACCTGTTAAAATAAATGACTCAACTTTGAAAACACCCTGTATATTGTCGCTCTTTACCAAACACGTGGTGGTTTTAGAAAACAACTGATTGAAAGGGTACATTGTCAAGGTGCCAACAGCAGTACTGATACGGAAATCGATGGTATACCCTTGAAGTCTTCTCCGCCACCAGAGAAAATTAAATGGCCCCAATCGGCAAAAATTAAAAATGATAGGAAAGCTCATGTGAGAAAAAAAATTCTTTCTACCATCAATGTTATGCCTGATGGGGTGGAAACCATTGGGTCTAGCAGTAGTCAAGATGAAGCAGATACTGAGGATAGTCCAACTAAGTTAAGAAAACGGTAAGAGCTAAACGATAAGTCTTTCTCAGTAATATATTAGAATACAATATAAAAACTGTTACGTCTACAAATTAATTGGTTGTCTTTATTCTACTATCATCAAAAAGTAGTGACTACCAGGTGTGGCGGATAATAATTTTTAATTTGGGAGAAAGGCAAAGATTGATTTGTTTAAAGTATGCATCATCGCTAGCTGCACATTTTTCCCATCTCCCTGACAATTTATGGATGTCCTTCCAGAAAAACCGTACATCATTTGAGGTGGTCTAGTCATCTTCGTAATTGTTGAAGTGTTTCATGAAAAGTGCGTGAGACATTGAGGAAAAACAAGTGGTAGTCGGAAAGAACCAAGTTTGGGTAAGTAACCAGATGGGGCAAGAGTGCCCAGCCAAGTGCAGAAAAGGGATCTCTGACTGCTTTCGCTATGTGTGATAGGGCGTTGGCGTGTTGCAAAATCAGTTTTCCGTGTCTTGTAGCCCTTTATGGTCGCTTGCGACTGGGGGCGAAAAATGGATTTATTACGATAACCTCAAGAGTCGAAAATCATGGGATATCACGGCTATGCTTCCACGCTGACGGCCAAACCGATTATTCACAGCTCCAAGGTCATGATCTGTATTTGGTGCGACCAGCTCGATGTAGTGTAATATGAGCTGTTAAAACCGTCTGAAACAATCACAGGGGATCGTTATCGACCGCAATTAATGCGTTTGGGCCGAGCATTGAAAGACAAACGACCGCACTACAGCGAAAGACACGATAAAGTAATTTTGCAGCATGACAATGCTCGGCCTCATGTTGCGAAAGTGGTCAAAACATACTTCGAAACTAAACTCAAAGAAATTTACCACCGAATCGCTTTTTTTTTAAGTTCTCGACGCACGTTTCGCTAACCATGTTAGCATCATCAGGAGATGATTTAATCTAAAAAAAAAGATTAAAAACAGACAAACCGTCGATTTGGCAATATTTAACTTATCGGCTACCTCACGTCTCGTGGTGTGTGGATCTTCGGTTATTATAATCTTTATTTCATCGACACCAATGCTCGAAGGACGGCTAAAATGTCCGTCAGTGAATCAGCCAAACCCTTTCCGTAAAGAACACACTGATCTTGTTTACTACATTTTCAATTTGAATCAACTTCAAGGCAAATCAAAGCCAATGTAAACATAAACTTTGTAAATACCGCAACTATTTGTTATATAAATTTACGGAAGAAAAACCACTCAATAGTAATGTTTTTAGGAGAAAGTTTCTCCGAAAAGCACGAGTTAAGAGACAGAAAGGCAGTCACAAACGCGGCATCGGTCGACTGGCTGGCATTGAAACCTTAAGCGAAGTGGAAGTAGACAGCGATCCAGAACTAAAATCATTAAAAAGCCAATCCACGCAAGAAAGTATTATGTTACCAGCACAAATTAATTCACTTGTTAGTTTAGATAAGGTACATTTAAACTATTCTACGTATCTCGTTTATTTTATAAGTTCTATAAACTTTAGGTTCAAACTAGTTTGAAACCCAACGTATACTTGGAGGAGAGTTCTTCTTGTAGTGAATTAGGTAAGGAAGAACATCATTTAGCTCAAGCTGCCGCTTGTGGTAACTACATCACATTACACTCCACCGGAACTCACATTTTGGAGATGTTGAGCGGCGAGGAAGCAGAGATTGAAGGTAAGAAACATATTTATCAAGAAGTTATCCAAAGATATTACTATATTTGCTTTCTAGGGGATGCGGAAGGAAGTTATTCCTCTCGTATGAGCAACAAATCTGAGAAAAACATGGCCGATTTTGATGGAGAAGATTCAGTTTGTGAAGAGGAACTAGCACAACTGACCGAAAATCACCCCAATCTCAATCTTCACATCATCGCTCATACACCCGAGAAAGTAAGACCAATTATCCTCTATTTTTCGATGAGTTCATTTGAACTACTAAATACGAGGGTACTCAGAAAAATTCTTAAGTTAATATTGAGAAAAACAGTTTCAAATTTTAAAATATTTGTAGTTTAATTCTGTCAATGTTTTAACTTGATACTATGACCAAAAAGTAAGCTGACGTAAGTTTTAAATAAAATACGAAGTATGTATTTAGTCATGAAACCTAATTTTGTCTCCTTCAAAGTAATCCTGTCTCACTCCAAGAATTGTTCTAACGTTTCTCCCCGTCTTTGGAACGGCTTTTATACTCGACTTCTTGAATTTTCTTCAAATCGGTCTGCTAAGAAAGCAATTTTTATTTTGTCCGCCCAGTGTCCAGCAAAAAGGACAACGTATTTTTTGGCCTTGGAGACCAGACATTTTAACATGTTTTTTACATGATATAGTGAAGATGGAATTTTTATATTTTTTTGGGGATATATTGGTACAATACCTTGACCATTGACACCACGTTTGGTCTGATATTTTTAGTTTCTTTAAAAGGAACTTGGGCCGGTAATCCATAGTCAGTTTATTTAGGTTTGTGTATTCCAATAGACATTGAGCTGGTAAGGCCTTATAATCAGTCGATTTATTTTTGTGTGTAATGAAAGACATAAGATGCTAAAAATTACAGTTTCAAAGAGTTTGAATGAAACAATTATGTGCAGTGTTGTCTGGAACGCGTCATCTGTTTTGCTAGTACAAACTAATACTGGAATAATTTATACTAGCCGAGCTATTCCACTAGCAGTCAATTCCAAACTTTTTTCCGATTAGATTAACAGCAGTTCTGTTGCTATTGATGGCAATCATTCCGTTTAAGTCATCATTGATATATTGCTCGAAATAATCAATCCTTTCATATTCTCCTGTATCCATACTTAAATAAGCAGGTTGCGTGATGGTAGATACATTCGGCAGAAACTCTTTCAGCCCAAGTTGGGTTAGCTAGAGCTGCATCGGCATCATGGGTATTTCCTTCTTGACAGTCTTGACTTCCGATCCCACGATCTCGTCGTCGACAGCGTCCCCGATCGCTACCCCTGCCCCGGCCTCTTTCGCGATCTCGTCATTTATCCCGGCTTCTTCCGCGACCTCGCGTTCCTCTGCCTCTGGCTTGTGTAACTAAAAGGTCATTTCGACGGTAAGTAGTTGACTCTTGCTGGTTATCTTCCAAGTATTCAATTTCGGACTAGATTTCATGAGATTGATCTGAATCGCTTGCAGCAAGATGTCGATCTTGTGAAACGTATGCCGGATCACCAATATCCTTAGTTTCTTCCTTAGTGATCGCTGTAATTTAAATACATCAATGTTTAATCCACAATCCCCACAACTTTATTCCTTAATTAAACTTCATAAATTAAATTACCCAATCATGCCAGTTGTCTTTTATATGCCTGCACCTGCTTACAAAGTATCAAGATACCTAATAGATATCCAACCAAGGCCAGATTAATATCATTTGATGTCCAGAATTTATTCCCCAGCATTCCGCCTCAAGACACAATAACATTAGTAGAAAAATTATTAAATAAAAATAATGTAAACCTAGATATAAGCACGGAAATCATAAACTAATGGTTTACATATCCCAAAACTACTCTTCATTTAACAACACCTTTTACAATAGTAAAGAGGGTTTGATAATGGGCAGCCCATTAAACCCTTACTCGCGGAAATATTTATGGAGAATATTGATACGATAATCCACCAGAGTGGACTAAGTAAAAATTTTGTATGTTTGGACGACATTTTGGCATGCTTTGTCAGAACCAACAGACAACTAAGTGTATTCCTTAAATATATTAATGCAATCCACAAAAATATAAAATTCACAGTCCAAATAGAAGAAAACAACAGTTTAAACTCCCTGGATCTAACCATTTCACGAATCTCAAACAAACATAGTTTCAAGATATTGCGCAAACCCTCTTAAATAGATACAACAAAGCACAATAAATCATTACACCCGCTACAACATAAATTAGCAGCATATCATAGCCTTGTACATAGACTGATCAATATTCCTTTATCAGATGGATTAAGGATTTTAATATGGAACTAAACACCATCAAACAAATTGTCCTAAACAACGAATATTCAGAGAGAATATTAGATAACATTCTGAAAAGAAATGTATACAAAAAGGCTGTCCCCGAATACCCACAAAGAATGAAAAAGCCAATTCATTCAAATTAATAACATACTTTGGTAAATCATCGGAAAAAATTGAAAAATTCTTATATAAAAACAATGCAAAAATAGCCCTTAAAGCCTTGGAAAACATAAAAAATTACAAGGCAAAAACAAACAAAAAAGATAAATCAAGGATATATAAAATGTATTGTGGGTTGTGTCCAAAAACTTACATAGGACAAACAGGCAGATATTTCAAGAAAATAATTAGAGAACACAAAAGAAGCTTTCTATGTCATAAACATAATTCTATAATAATAACTATGCTTCATATTTGTTAAATGGGAACCATCATTTTAATAGTGAATTTAAAATATTACATGTACATAACAAAGGCAAAAAACTAAATGATCTAGAGAGTTTAGAAATAAACCGTCTCAAAGATGCGAAAAGCCTTCTAAATGACCAAATAGATCTGAACAAATCCCTTTTACTGAATTTGTACAGACAATAAATAGCATCTGTGTGGATTTCTTAAAAAATGTATATTTTTATTGTAGAAACTTTTTGTATTTATACCTATTTTAACATCGAAAATAGCCAGTTCCGAAGAAACTACACACGAAACAAACGCGTCCAATAATAAATTGGAAATATAGTAATCTTTCATTAAACATTTATAATGAATTTCCATAAAGTAGAAGCCAACGCAATCCAAAAATTAAAATACTGGGGGGGAATATAGCTGTTCGTTTCAATGTCAGTATCAATAACCAATAGGAATAAAGTAAAAGAAAAACAAATATGTCTCTTATAAAAGATACTGGCAGAAAATTGATGTTCTTTACTACAAAGTTTGGGGGGTCTCAACGCCTAAAATAAATTGTTCTTTGTAAGAGACACTGATCTGGACGGGGTTAAACGGATTCTATCGTTTGCAAACGACATACACAAAACGGATTCTTCAATCGAGAGAACAGGAAAAAGTGACATGGTGTCATATCTGAAGAATATGATAGTGGTACATAAAATGTGCACATTTATTAAACAAAAGTCGTCTTACTTTTTCATCCTAGCACTAGGTATATTTTTATAATGATTTTGAAGCTAAAGAAAACCAAAATCTAAAGCAAGCAAAATCATCCCATTTTTAAGGGTTGAAATAGTCTAAGTCAAAAACAGACTTCTTTCATGACTTCATTGCATAATATATCTTTTTTACAGTCCCCTCCAGTTCGGATGATCGATCCAAGACTATCAGCTTGCTTTAAACCTGACAATGTCTGCCAGCCAGGTAATACGCTCCTCTGGGACTTATTGCAAGATGATAAAATCTGTCTGCTGGGCGAGGGCTTGGCAGTAGAAGCAGAAAAAACGCTGTGCAACCTAATTTGCTTCATGCCAGATAAAGAAATCAGAATGAAATTCATCGAAGGTACAGGATGGGCAATTTTTCCTGATTTCTTAAAATGTAACTCTTCTTTTCAGGGTGTTTAAATAATTTAGCCAACAACTTATCCGTCATTGTGTCTTTGCGAATGTTACCGAAACTGCTGACGTCATTTCGTGGCCTGGAGATGCACCACGTGACATCCTGGGCTGAACGCCAGCACCACATGATGACGCACTTCTTCAATAATTTGAAAGGTTTATACAGAAATGTTTTTTTTTTTCATAGAACATTACTATTTTATTGGTGTTGCAGCTTACACTGCCAATCCTGAGAAATCTCTACCTTTATACACACACCAGATGCAAGTCCAAGTTAGACTTCATTTTCTATCTGCAGTATTCTCCCCAATGGTATCGCCAAACACTTTTAAGTGAGAAAATTTCACCTATATTGTCTGAAAAGAAACAGAACTTTTGAGCTTTCAAAATAGTTCTGTTTTTATATCTAAACTGCTTGTACAAATTAGGTACTTATATTTTATTTCCCCTTGATATTTAAAATACTGAATCACTGTAAACTTTCTTCATCATGAGTTCAAAATAATGGTTTCTGTCCTTATTGCCGCGAGTATTGCTATTTCTACGATAAAGGCAAAAGTTCTATTACTTTTACAGGCAAATTGCATCGCAACTTTTGTTAACGTTCACTATATTTTATCTAGGTTAAGTATAGATCAAGTTGATACACTCTGGCAATGTTTGGCTCACGATCCGGAATGTTCAGACGAACTATTCAGTTGGCTTCTTTCTCAAACCAAAACCAACGAGTTACACGCTTTGAGAGTTGATGCTCTAAGAAGACTCTATCTCCATCATTTGCCCAGTCTTCCTCCAGAGAAGTTCAGCATGATTTGCTTGAGCTTATTTCAACATCTTTGCAGCCTGCATCATCTGATGACAGCTAATGTTGACGCTGATGGAGATAAAGAAAGCAGAAACGTCGGCATGGATCATATGTGGAAGATCGCACTTAGGGCTAACAATACAGGTATCAAATATTCCCAATTATTTGGTTTGTTTTTAAACTTTTTTTTTCCTCATAGACGTCAGCATGGCAGCCATTCAATATATAAATAGTTTTTATATGGGACAGAATCTGCAGAACGAAAGCCAGTTTGTAGCTCAGTGTATGACCCATTTAAAAGCAGCTTCGGAGGACTTGCTTTCTAACAATTCTACAGAAGAAAGTTCGTTGTTGTGTATTCAGAGAGCTTTGCTTCTTATGAAAACACATATTGAGACTTTTAGAAGAAGGTGTGACATATAATATGATGTGATGTAGAAAAAATAATCTAATTAAAAAAAAAACAAAATCAGTGTCATAATGTTCAACAAACCATAGAAATAATTGAGTTTTATTGTTTTTTTAGTGTTTTTATTTGTTTCAAATACAAGTTAAAATCCTGCAAAAGGGAAAAGTCTAAAGTGATTCAGTATGGGGAAAAAATAAGTGTTTTTCAGAAGAGACATGGTTGATTTTTCGTTATACTTAAACAGGATGAGTTCTATAGACATATGAAGACGATTAAAACGAAGTTTTTCCTCAGTTGCTAAGTTGATTCAGTTCGGCAAAACATACGGAACTCATTCTTCAACTGGGAAGCTATATGCTCTGTCAAGAAGGGAACTCGTTCTAAGAAATGCAGCAAACTCGTCTAAGACTTCAAGAGAAACTGCTGATGAAGCTAAAGTGCAATAAGGAAACATGCTGTTTTTTGCAAATATGGAAGATTTGAAAACTGCTATTCAGGGGTTCAAGAAAAAAACTACAACAAACAATAAAACAGTCGTATGATTCATACCAAAATGAATTTTTGATATAATAAAAAATGATGGAAAGATCACAAAATATTAAAATATCGTCTTAAAAATTAATTGTTCAAGTGTGTAACCTTTTGACACTGAGTGTATATAACAAATAAATTAAATTAATTTATTACTAATATTGGTTTGAAAATAGCCCATTGTCTAAAAACGTGCGAACTTATGATTGAGTAGTTTATTGTTTTCATCAATCCAATTTTCACTGAAGTATGTTTGAACTACTATTGTAACTTGTTAAAGGTATGCTTATCATCTAAGAAAATGGGCTTTAGAAGGAAGAGGTATTGAGAGTCATTCAGCCGCTCTGGGAGAAAGATCCAGCACACCCATAAGAATAGTGGTGCAATCGGGAAGTTGTTCTGAAAGATGTATTTTAGAAATGATGGTGACTGGTAAAACTCTCATTTTTATGCTAATTTCACAGAATAAACATAATTTTATACTATTATAGACTATGTGGCAGATCTCAGAGCAGAAATAGTGAAATGGTGGGAGGGAATTCAGAAAATTAAAGCCCAAGAAGAAGGTTTGGACGCTGCTACTACCAGCGGCAGCAACAAAAGACCAGATACTTGGATTAGAATAATAACACAAGGTATGATATAAATAAAAGGCCATTCAAGATTCTAAACAAATTTATTGTTAATTTTATTAGGTCAAGAGCTATCGATAGAATGCGACGAAAAAACACTACAAGAAATGGGTTTCAAAGACAACCAGATTACCTACATATCTGTAGGAATGTCGAGAAACATGAAGAAACGAGAATTCTTGGATGCTCCTTCCATGCAAGCGGCCCCACCCCGAGATTGTCTACCGGCTTTGCTTCTTTTACAACCAAATTATTTCGAACAGTTATTTTTGCTTATGCGAACTTTGAGCTCAATGAAAATCGTCGTTAAAGGTAATTTTTCTTCGTCTCGTATACATGTTTAGTTTGTTGATGCTATTAATGAATAGGTGGGCGAGTTATACCTCATACCAAAGCTCAGGTATTGAGCAGGCGGGTCTGGGATATTCTGAGTCTTATGCCGACAAGCCCGAAATTGCTTCAAGGCTTTCAACAGCTAGACATTCCACTGTCTGAGCTTCTAGATCCTTCTAGCGCACAAAAACTGATGTATTCTCTTTATATTGTGGAATCTCTCAGCGCCAGAACGTCAAACAAATACGGAGAAGATGAGGAAGAACCTTGGACGAGGAAATTCATTCAAAATGGGGGTTTAAGGCATTTATATGATATATTTATGTCAGGTAAGTATCAATTGAATAAATATGTCTTTTCTCATAGAAAACATTTCAAACTACAGTAATATGTACTCCAAATATGAGAATTTTCTAGATTGTTCATTTGAACTACTATTTTTCTAATTTTGCTATTTAATCATTAAGTCTAAATTAGGCACAATGCCTTACAAGTCAAGTTTTAATTGAATCCTTATCGGTTTATTGGTTTCCTTCTTTTTTTCCCTTCCTTTTGAAATATTCATTGTGAACCTTTTGTGGTACCCACTTTTTTGCATTTAATATATGTTTAAAACCATATTACCAAAATCAAAAAGATTTTTAAGAAAGACCTATGATGAAATAAAGGTAAAAACTAGAACTAGTCTGGAAATAAATATAGGACAACACAAAGGTGTTAGAAATGAGAACTAATCGAAGAGGACAATAGAAACGGATAATCGGCAATGAGATTAAAATTTTGAATAAATCTACTTATCTGGGAAGTAAACCAGATGAAAACATATCAGGAGACATCAAAAATCTTATAATGAAAGTCCTAAAATACATTCCGTCAATTCTGCCCTAAGATCTAAACTTAGATGTACAAAGGAATAAGAAAGTTAAGATCTACAAGACCATAGTGTGACTCAGATGGGCAGGATACGTTGCGAAAATGTCAGAAAGCTGAATATCAAGAAGGATCAAATGGGGACTGACAGAAAGAGATGTAGACCAAAGACACAATACCTGGACAATGTAAGAAATGATGCTGAAGAACACACTGTATATCAAAAACTGGAAAGGGGTCGCTGGAAGTCTATCCCCATGGAGGGGTAGGTTGAAGCAAGTGAATGACAGGTTGTATCACCATGAGAAGATATTACTTATGGTGTTATTGTGAATTTTTTTATATTGTTATATTAACTGCCTTTCTAAGGAATCCTATTTCAGGACCTCTTGATTTAATTACTGCTTTTTGAGGTAGAGCTCTGAAAAACAACAGTTGAGATAACGTGAAATTTCTACTGCTTCTGTACTTAATTTAATTTATAGATAGTTCACGCGTTCTTAGCTATTTTCACTTTTTAACTATTATTAGGAGCTTTGTAATTTATTTAGTATTTTATATAATTTAGAACAATTGTAATATTTCTCAATGAAAACTTTAGTCGGATTGAGTTTTCTTATATCTATAGGTGTGCTTCAAAGAGATGGGGGCGATGGCAGTGATTGGCAGCAGGATTGTTTGGCTTCTCTGCTAAAACTTCTATGTTACTTGGGAGTCGACCCTCTCTCTCATGAGTCTAGACCCTCCAGGAATGATAAAATAATAATTCCTAGTTTGAACGAGTCCATGCTTTCTATGGTAAAGCAAGAATTATCTTAAATTCCAGTTAGTATATGAATTAACTTCTTTTATTAGGTGGATGTAAAAACAACTATGCCCAAGTTAACTAGTATTTTGAAAGAAGCATCACTGCCTAAAGATCCAAATCATTATAAGACAGGATTTTGGGGCAGGGCTCAGGTAATATCTATAATATTAGGTATTCAAACAAATTTGTGTAATATTAAAAATGAAATTTAAAAAAAAATAGCAAGAATCAAACTATTAGGGATAGTCAGAAGTAATGTCGTTTTTAGATACTGCATTTTTTTCAAGTAGTTACTGCAGTTTTAATCTACAGTATAATCTAGATCTTTATTGACAATCTTTACCCATCTCTCTGACAAACTTCTATTCCCTTTTTGTAAAGGAAGGGTAATTTTGTAGTAAAATATTCTTCAAGTGTGGTTTTGGTAGTTGTCGCAGTAGGACATTTTTCCACAAAGAAAATGTTCTATTAATCTGAAAAAATTATAATCTGATGGTGCAGCATCATGAAAATATGGTGGGTGAGGAAGTATTTCCCAGCCTAATTCTTTGATTTTTTCTTGAGTGGTTCTGGCCCTATGACATCTTGCAATATCACGCTGCAGGACGTTTTGAAATAAAAGCCATGTTGAATCTATCTGGTTGAGCATTTATGGTTTCATTAAGATTCAGAACCTCATAGTGGACAGTTAACACCTTTTTTAGCGTGAGAACCTACTTTTGGAATGAGCAAAGTTAATTGTCCTGGTTTTAACCATTATGTTTTCTTATGTAAATTGCTGTATCAAATCCACTTTTCATTTCCAGTAACAATTTGTGGAAGAAAATGATCTTTTCTTAACCTGGATGATTTATCTGGGATCAGCTTCAATTTCAGGCAGTAACGGATCTTTATCAAACTGAATAGGTTTTCCAGATTTTATGCCATTGAAAAGGTTGAGTGCAAATGTCTAATAAATATCAAAATTTACCATTAACCACGTTTAATATTAATATATTGAAATACTAGCTGACCCGACAGACTTTGCCCCGTGCAAATTTCAATAAACTTGTTTGTGATCGTTTTTTTTTTCCTGAAAACTTTTCCAAGGCCATAACGAACAAAACAAAAAAGAATTACACATATCCATCGTTCGAATCGTAAGTTATGGTCTTGAGTTCATACAAAAATCACATAGAAAAAAGCACTTTAAGTTTTTCCAATTTTACGGGCAACTTTTCCATTTTTTCTTTCCCTAAAAACTTTATTTAGCTATTACGAACATAAAAAAATTATCCAAATCGGTCCAGCTGTTTCTCAAGTGATGCGCTTACCAACGAACAGTATTTAATTTTTACACGCTTTTATTAGCTTCACCTGTATCTCTCTATCTATCTATATATCTATGTAACGGAATCTTTGAACGTCCTTTTCACCCACTTCAAAATGCCAGATTAAATTGAAACTTTCCACACTTATCAAGGATCGATGACAATACAATAATAAGTTCGTTCCATTATCCTGAACAGGATCGTCAGCATCAAGGATTTGCTTTCAGGGAGGCAGCCTGAGACATGGTTACAACGCTCAAGGAAGGCAGTAGGCGCGTAAATTACCCACTCTCGCCACGGGTAGGCAGTGACGAAAAATAAATAATAGTTTAAAAAAGTAAAAAAACACGCTATTATAGCAGATATAAACAAGTAAAAAATAATTTTTAGTATAAGAATAAAGTGATGAACGAGAAAATGAATGTGTCATTGTAAAAATAATAGTTTAAAAAACTAAAAAACACGCTTTAATGGTAAACCGAACTAAAAATAATTAGTATAATAAATATAATTAGTATAAGAATAAAGTGATGAACGAGAAAATTAATGTGTCATTATAAAAAAAGCGTGGGGTGCTTTGTACCATATTTCCATACTAACTCTACTTATAGAAACGGTACTGATGGAATATTTATAACTGAGATCGAGCACGCCAAGCTTTTTTCACAATGACACGTTAATTTTCTTCCCTTTATTCTTATACTATAGCCTATTTATTGAAGAAAAAAACTAAACCCAAACATATTCAAGCATATTGCACGTGATCGTTATAGAACCGCACTAAGAACTATCCTCTTTTTGGCCGGGGTATAGCTAATATCGACAACTTCATCAGCCGTATCCGTATCAGACATTTTATGGACACAAAATACAATTATTAATAAACCGAATGCAACTCAATAAACGAAAAAAAAAATCAAGGCAGTGTATGAGTTACTGCCGCCAACCCTGTGTTTCTGTCGAACGGCAGCCTGCCTATCATCTGGGTTTTCATTGATGGTTTAAATCGTCTCGATCGATTCCCGCCAGTAGCAGGGGCGCTCAGCATTTCTGGTTAAAATAGCACGCGTTGGTCATTGTTTACGTCGACTGTCTTTCTTCTGTAAATAGAGTTTAAAAATTATTTTTTATTTTTTCGTTCGGTTTACCATTAAGGCGTGTTTTTTAGATTTTTTAAATTATAATCTATTATTTATATAGATAACATAGGTGATGTTAAATTAAATTGTTCCCGGTAGATGGAAAAGTTTTTAAAATTTGAAAAAAACGACATTACTTCTCACTTTATGTTTCAATAATAGCAATAACGTTTTATTGAAATGTAGGTGGTACATTATGCGATGGCTCTTTTGGTTTCTTGGTTACACTGCAGCGAAGAAGCTAGACAAGGTCTCTTTGAGTCGGAGGATTTTTCTGTTTGGCTGCAAAGGTGAACCATTTCCAGTTATCACGTTACTGGGCATATTTTGATGTATTTTCCTCGACAGATTGGTTTTAGAAGATCCAGAACCCGCTGTACGAAGGGAAGTCTGTTCCGCAATTTACCGTCTGTGTTTAGGGATTCCCGCAAGTGGAGAACAAATGGAGAGCAGTTTAGTGGCTCCTATGCTGGCCCAATTATTGATCTACTTGAATAAAGCCGAGAGTATGAGGCCTCAGAAGATGGAAACGATGCAACCCCAAGAAGAAGGAAAAGAACCATACGGTCCGGCCTGTCGAGATTATTTTTGGCTTGTTTCCAGGTTCATAATTTCAAAAAAATAAAGGGTTGTTCAGTAAGTGTGTCAGAACTCAGTGTGTAAGTGTCTCCGAACTCAAATAATGCTATTATGTTTTGATATTAATGCTGTTCAAATGCCTCTCTCCGTTTCGTCTAGTGGAATACAATCTGGAGATCCAATTTTTGATAATAATTCTCACACATGTGGTATATTTTCAACAGTGGCCTGAACGTTTTGTTTAAGGTCAATGATTGTTCAGGGTTTGTTTATGTAAATCAAAGATTTAACATAACCTTAGAAAGGAATAATCCAAGGACGTGAGATCGCATGATCTTGGTGGCCAGTTGACATTACCATTTCTCTAAATAACGCGTCCAGGAATCTTTTCTTGTGATAAATCGATTCTCTGGCGAGATGCGTGACAAGTCGCGTCTTATTAAAATAAAATATTGTTTATATCCATATAATATATATATATATATATATATATATATATATATATATATATATATATATATATATATATATATATATATATATATATATATTCTCTAACCCCTACGAAAAATCTTCAATCTTCTTGTTTAAAAAAAAAACATAAAATGTGTGGTTCGCTAGTGCGGATAAAATGGGTTAACAGTAACACAATTTTCACCGCTAGCCCTACTTTCAGGCCCTACCACCCCTTCAGCCCAAAATAGCACGAAACAGAAACTTTCTGAGGAAGGTAACTCCTGAATCACTTGAGGATTTTCATTGGCCCAAATCCTACAGTTATGGTTGTTCACAAACTCATTAAGCCAGAAGTGCATTTCGGCGAATCGGAAGAGTTTCGGAGGATTTTTTTTTCTGACACTCTTATTGGAAGCCTCTTTACATTTTTAGGTTTGAATTACCGATATGTTTCATTTAGGTTGGTGGATAGTCTTTCGGATGATCTGGTGAAGGAAAGTATAGAGGAACCGCAGAATTGCGTGGTGGACATCAATGAATTGACATCGAAAATCGCGCAGTCAGTTTTGACCAGGGATTATTTGGAAGCGCGTCATAGAACTGTAGAAGATGACGGTTTAATTGGTCTACTAAATCTCTTAACCAACTTGTTGAAACACAGACCCCCTTTTCAAACCGGCAAAGGCGGACAAGAGTTGCTTAATGAGGTAGGTGTTTACCTTTCTCGATGTATATTATGTCCTTAACTTAATTGTCGCCCCTAAGTTTTATTTTCTGCAGAACCTATTCGAATCAGATTTTTAATCACGATATAATTATTTTGAAGCTCCATATTTCAGCTTTAAAACCAGATATGATATGCAAGGCTATTGTAAATATATTATAAATAATCGGTTGTAGACGCGATGCTGTTCGAAAAGCAACATTTAAAGTCGCGTACTCACTTGAGCACGGACCCGAATGAGATAAGCCGAGGCCGTACTGAATGCCTTTTATCTGCTGCGCCTCGTTACGGTATTCACATTAACTACCTCGGCTTACCTCATTCGCGTTAATGCTTAAGTGACTACGCGGCTTAAGGAACTCCCTTCTTTCAACCGAAAGTAAGTCCAGAACATGATTTGTGCTACTTTGGGAGATAATTGTAAGACGGGGGAGTAGGAATTGGGAGAAACTTGTAAGAAGTAGTTCCGCCAATTCCTCCAGTGAATGATGAATTGGAAGCATCGCTGGAAGAAAATCCTCGTACACTATTAGAACTCGGAGTCACACCATAAGCCATTTCTGGACGTTAGCACAAACGAGCGAAAATTCAAAGGGAGAGTCCTTAGGTCCTCTTCTAACTTACAGCTGAGAATTAGAATACCTTCCTTAATGTTGTGTCATTTTTCTCCAGATTCAAGAAAACTTCCTGCATAAAATTATGACCTATAATAAACGTGAATCTTCTACGATTATACAAAGAGGCGAGAAAACTGGGTTAATCCTGGTGAAGACAAGGAGACCCATTGTCACCAATAATATTTAGCTTGCTACTAGAATAAGTCATACAAGAAGCAGACATCAACAGAACTAGGCTGGTATATAGAAGATATTAATATTCGCCCCTCCTTGGATTGTTGACGAGAAGTAAACAAGAAATAACGGAAGTGATGAGACTAGAAGAAGACAAGTATATGTCATTACATATACTTGTTCATAACTGACGAAGAATTTATGAAAAATACAAATAAACAGTGAAATTGGATAGAGGGACGTGTATAAGTTTGAAAAAGTTTACCCGTTCACATTCAGGAACTAAATTTACTAGAACACCAAATCACAAAAAAAACCGTTGGTTAGGAGCGCTACAGAAGATATTGAAAAGCAAACATATTGCCAGAAAAACAAAGATAGGGATATATAAAAATTAAGTTCTATTATCCAAGGGTTAAAGCAGTAAGCCCGATCTGTACATATGCAAGCGAAACATGGACGCTAAATAAAAACAAATATTTATCGTTGAACATAGTTTTATTGTTTTTCAAAATATTCTCCCCGATGATCGATACTCTTTTGCGTACGTTTGAACCAATTTTGATTGTTTTTCTATTCCGATTGAGCTATTCTCTAAAACATGCATTTTGAACGGATCAACCGCTTCTTCTGGTGTCGAAAACCGTTGATTATTAGTTTATTCTTCACGGGCAGGAACAAAAACAAATCATTGGGTACCAAATCAGGACTCTACGGCGGATGATCCATCAATTCGATGTTTTGATACCAGAATTCAATGCTCAAATCTTAAGTTGTTTAATCCGATGTGTGAGAGCTCGCGTTATCATGGTCAAGAATGATCCTGCGTCGTTGGTTGTTTTTTCTTATTTCTTTAAAGACTCGTGGCAAACAAATGGTTGTGTACCATTCAGAATTGACTGTTCTACACATGCCTAAAAATCTGATTTTGCCCAATTTTTATCCCAAAAAAAAACATCCGACTATTTGCTTCAAATGCTTTTTGCGCGAACAACTTTTGTTGGGTTTGGCTCATTTTAAAAAACCCATACAATCGACTGCTATTTACTTTCAGGCTTATATACATAGATACAAGATTCGTCACCTGTATAGATGTTATACATGACTTTTGAAGCAGCACGATTGTATTTTTTAAGCATTTCTTTGCTCCAATCGACACGAGCCTTATTTTGAGCTATTGTTAAATTATGCGAAATCCCACGCGCACAAATATCAACATTAGTCACGGTGGGATCAGCTAGCATTATGAGCTGTTTCAATATGGGCGTGAGCAAAAATAAAATCACATTGCAAAAAAGACTATGGAAACGATCTCTGAGTTGGGCTGTCGGATTTTCTCGTACTAGGCGTATTGGCCAGATTTGGCCTCTTCGGATGTTCATATCTTCCGATCTTTGTAACATCACCTGGTTGATAGCCGCTGTAAATCTCTTGAAGAAGCCGAAAAAGCCTCAAAGGTATTATCACATTTGCGACTAATGCCTGAAAGTGTCTATGCAGTGAGCGAGATTACTTCGAACATTAAGTTTGTCTTACTTTCTCATAAACAAATGTCAAAAGTAGTAAAAAAATTAAAGAATTAAGTTGAGAATCTAATAGATCATTGCTTTGTAATATTTGGCCTATTTACTTAGGTCAACTCTTTTATTGGAACCTTCGGAGTGAAACACTCAACTTGAAGACATTCACCACTAAACATCAAATCACGTTTTGACACTTCTCGATGCACTTTTCGCTAACCATGTTAGTATCATCAGGAGATGATTTAGTCTCCAAATGTTTGTCACTCAAATTGAATCATCTCCTGATGATGCTAACATGGTTTGGCGAAACCTGCGTCGAGAAGTTTTAAAGTGATTTGGTGTTTAGTGGTAAATCTCTTAATATTTACTTAGGATTCAGATGCTAGAGATGCTTTATTTTCTGTAGGTGTTTGAGTTTCTGTTCGCCCTACCAAATCCAAAACTGCGACATGTCCCCAAATGCAAATCTCCTCGCTCGCGCACCGCTGCCTTTGATCTCCTCGTGGAACTGGTCAAAGGATCCCCGGCAAATTATGCCATCCTTCACGAAAAACTCCTCAAACAACATCAACCCGGCCCTAATTCACCGTATCCATGGGACTACTGGCCTCACGAGGACGGACGCTCTGAGTGCGGCTACGTGGGACTCACTAACTTGGGCGCTACGTGTTATATGGCGTCTTGTATGCAACACCTCTACATGATGCCTCAAGCAAGGGCCTCCATTCTGGCAGCCAGTACTGAACATTCAAAGCACGAACCCACTTTGAAGGAATTGCAAAGAATGTTTGCGTATTTATTGGAGAGTGAAAGGAAAGCGTATAATCCGAGAAGCTTTTGTAAGGTACGAGGTATTGGAGGAATCTCCTAATTTCTCATCTTTATTTATATCTTCTTAATGTTTAGGTATACACAATGGACCATCAGCCGTTAAATACAGCAGAACAAAAAGATATGGCGGAATTTTTCATAGACTTGGTCAGCAAATTAGAGGAAATGACACCTCCCCTTAAGGAAGTTGTAAAAAAGTTGTTTTGTGGCGTTATAAGTAATAATGTAGTGTCGTTAGACTGTGATCACGTTAGTAGAACTTTAGAGGAATTCTATACAGTAAGATGCCAGGTAATGTGAACTACTTTGAAGTCTAAGAATTGAATAAATGTAAATAAATTATATAGGTGGCAGATATGAGGAATTTGTATGAGTCTTTAGATGAAGTGACTGTGAAAGATACCTTGGAGGGTGACAACATGTACACTTGTTCTCAGTGTGGTAAGAAAGTGCGAGCTGAAAAACGAGCATGCTTCAAAAAACTACCACATATTCTTTGTTTTAACACTATGCGCTATACTTTCAACATGCTTACAATGCTCAAAGAGAAGGTAATATCTCATGAATGTTCTTATGAAATTTAAAAACAAATTGGTGTTATTTTATAGGTGAATACGCACTTTTCATTTCCTTTGAGGCTGAACATGGCAGGGTATGTAGAAAAAACGTTGATGCCTCAGCATTATCAAGAAGACAGGCTGAAGGAGGATTTGGAGGCTGAACAGTATGAGTATGACTTGATTGGAGTGACAGTACATACAGGTTTGTAACTGTTTTGTCGTTTTTTCTCCTCGTCATGTGGTTTGATGGTTTTTTTTAGATGTTGTAAATAACTATATGTCTATCTCTGGGATATATGCGTGAAATTTTTGGAATCTTTCGCTTCGTTTGTTTAACAATTTACAGTTTGATATTATTGCATTTTCTATAAACGAAAACCGAGTAAGCATGTGGACGGTTTGATTGCTTGAAACAAACTTAACTGCTTAAAAAATCTATACGCGAAGGTTATTTCTCGAAATATAGGCCATTGTTTTCAATGACATAAACCTATTTTTGAACCAGTTATTATATTCCTTTTCGGTACAATGGTTCAATGAGGCTTTGCAGGCGAAAAACTCGACGCTGTCAGTTTTTATCTTTTTTCTTCAACCCGGGTTTTTTTTATCGCTAACATTGATCTATTGGCCGAAACAAGTGTTAATCCGAAGAAGCTCTTTGCTGGCTGAAAGAAAAGCTCTAAACCAAGTTCGTTAATTTTTGAGGTTGTCAGATGTGAAGCGTGTGGTCTTGCGTTATCTTGCTATTGGAGGACTTTTTACGGTTGACCAAAGCTGGATATACAAGATCCGGCGAGTACAAATTGACACACTTTTATTTTCAAACGAATATCAAAATATATTGCTTTTATACATTAGTGGTATATTGTCGTTAAAGTATACATAACATAGTCAGGTTCGAAAAATCACATCAGTTAGGTGGCGTCCATTTTTGTCGAGGCATTCTTGTAGACGGGTAGCAAGATCGTCCATACTCCTTTCGAGCATGGCATGAGGAATCCTTTCAATTTCGCGGATTATGGTTTCGGAACGAATTCGCGGTTTGCCTTGTAAGCTTTGGATTTTAAATAGCCCCATAAAAAGTAGTCACAAGCTGAATAGTCTGGTGACCGAGGTGGCCATTCCACATTCCAACGTAACGAAATAAGGCGCCCAGGGAAATGTTCCCTTAAAAAGGCCATTGTTGCTCTTGACGTATGGCAAGTCGCCCCATCTTGTTGGAACCAAAGTTACTCTATCGGAGTGCAGAGCTTGATCATGTAGTTCTCCGAAGTTTTCGGGTGCCCAGTATCGAAGTTCTGTTTGTTGAACGAACTCGATAAATGAAAATGGGCCTCGTCACTCATAAACAAAACTATATTGTCATCCAGCAAATCCAACATTCTTTCTGCAAACCTACGCCGTCTCACAAAATCATTTTGTTGCAATTTTTGGACAACCATAATTTTATACGGATGGAAATGAAGGTCCAAGTGTAAGATTCTGCGAACTGACCTGTCTAGTATTCTAAGAACGCAAGTGTTCAATCTCCTCCACGTGCACTCCCAAGTCTCAACGATCCTGTTGTTTGAAATTTGTTGACCCACTTCATAATGGTATCGCGTTTTGAAATGCGACCATGCCGACCAACATTAAAATGGCTTCGAAATCGTCGCTGTGTGAGCACAACAGAACGACCAGTTTCAATAAAAGTGTTGTAAATAAACACGTGATGTGCCACAGACCACGGCTCCATGGTTACTGAGATGGCATCCCGGAACGAGTAGATATCAATCATCCTGAATACATTCGCTCGACACTTCTGCGCATATCAGTCGTTTCAAAAACACCATACTTCCCTCCCGGACCCTGTATTTCGGCCAGAACAGCGTGTACTCTATAATTTTAAACTGAGTAGAGTTCTGAATGTATCCACCAAGCCAAAATGAATCATTCCTGCAAAATACCATCAAACAGCGTAATGAGACGTATACGTATGTCGGCAAACATTCTCTCAACAGACGCATAAACATATGAAGAGAACGTTCGTCTTTTCGTTTATTGACTTTATAATTGTAATTTTTACTACCGTTTTTTTGTTTCTACACAAATTTCATTAAACCATATATAATTCCGTTCATCTTTTGTACTCATGTTTTAAAATTAATTATATACTTTTTTTATTAATTTTTTACTTGCCTTAAAGTTACTGCCAATCTTTCCTCTGAACACATACAGCCATTTGTAAGTTTGTATCCTGGTATACAATATGAGGTCCTACTAATTCCAAAAGTTTCTCAAGACTTTCCTCATTCTTATCAAACTGTCAAACAGTTGTCCATCTATAAGCTTATTGCTAATTAACAAATAGACCCAAAATTTTCTGCACTTTTTTTTCTTCCTAAATTCCTAAAAATTTTTAAACTAATGAAAAGCACAATTATTTAGTTGGCAGTGGGCGATCCCTAGAGCAGCGGGTAACTTTCAGGCGACTATTTTAATTTAATCACCAAGACTGATAAGTTGCCAGTGTGCAACTAGCTTAATTCTTTATTTATAAACAGAAAAAAAACGCAAATAGTTTTATTACACCTAATATATTACATCCTCAAAATTCCATAATCCCCACAATAACGTCTTTCTGGAAGAATGGTGGTGTAGCAAAGACCATGTTCATTACCACAAGTATTTGTGTCGAAAATTGAAGAATTCTAACCCATAAACGTCAGTCTCTGAAAATATTCTTATGACTTGTTGTTTCACTACTACAAACAGTTTGAACTTAAAAACTGGTTGTTTTCTTCTACAGGTACCGCAGATGGAGGACATTACTACAGTTTCATAAAAGACCGAACAGCGGGCTCAAGAGACAAATGGTTTTTATTTAATGATGCCGAAGTGAAACCCTTTGATCCAAATCAGATTGCAGCCGAGTGCTTTGGAGGAGAAATGACCAGTAAAACTTATGACAGTGTCACCGACAAATTCATGGATTTCA
Organism: Cosmopolites sordidus; assembly: GCA_031761425.1. Classification (NCBI taxonomy): domain Eukaryota; kingdom Metazoa; phylum Arthropoda; class Insecta; order Coleoptera; family Curculionidae; genus Cosmopolites; species Cosmopolites sordidus. Next base: position 147,063 of record JARFXV010002443.1, read on the forward strand.
GTTTCGAAAAGACCAACAGCGCCTATATGTTATTCTATGAAAGGTTTAATAAAATCAATACTAGTGACTGGATTAATATTTACCCGATCTTTTATATTCAGGTGTCCACTGAATGGTTCAGATAGCACGGAAAGTTCATCTACGAATTTGGAGAATGTCGAAAGTACGAGTAATTCACCGATTCCCACAGCAACAACGACGTTTGAGCTGAGCAAAGAACTTGAAGATTGGATTTGGCAGGATAACATGCATTTTATTCAGGATAAAAATATTTTTGAACATACCTACTTCAAGTATGTTGAAAATACAATGGTCACTTTGAAATTTTTCAGATAGGCCAAGCCTATGATTAAAGAGGACGAGGTAAAATATCCAAGCAATAACCTTCTCCAATTTTCTGTGGGTGGTCAATGGAGAGCTAAATCAATTCTGGAGCGGAGCTGCTTTGAGCGCTTCTTCTTTTTCTTCCTGTGGTGCTACAGCATTCCCTTTCAGCCACCTGGCCAATTTTTCATGGGCAGAATTTTAGTGTTTATTCCTTCATTATCTTGTTATCGTTTCTTTAGTTTATCTCTCTTTCTGTTACACACATTCATCCATTTATGATTTTTCATGATATTCAATCTTCTAATCTGTATATTCTTCAATCACAATCGATTGTCCAGTTATGTTCGGCTTTTCGATAAGTTATCAGTATAATTAGTAAATCATGATTTTCATTATAAATGTCTCTTAATGGTCTTTTAGATCTGGTTAATATGTTTGGCCATCTACAGTGATGGTCAGAGAAATAGAGCCGTTACAATAAAAGACACTGTTTGGCAAATAAAGATGTAATAGCATACGGCATTAGTACAATAACTGTATAATGTAAATATATAACAAAAAGGGAAAACATAATAGGTCTGTTCTAGCAACGATTTCAAACGGTTTCAAATCATCCGGGGTTTGCGCAGGCGAATGTATGCGAATGTTTCGGTCAGATGAACAAACTCCGGACGGTTTGGAACCGTTTGAAATCGTTGCTAGAACAAACCTAATATCACACTTGTTTTAAACAAATACTGTAATCATAATTTTTAACAAATAGAAAAAAGAACATGAAAATGTGGCCATAAAAATAGAGCCATAAAATGTATAAAACAGTAAATATTGTTTCTTCAGGTTTTGTTTATTTCGAGCGTTAAAATAAAAAAAAAAGAAAAACAAACTCTCCCGAATAATAATTTTGTTAGAAATGGGTCGTAGTATCTGTTGTATAGCTGCTGAAAAGAGTGCAGATTTTAACATTGAAAAGAACTTTTAAAGATTGTCGGTCGTTCAAAAAAAAATTGTGGAAAATGTCCTAAAAACAACCAGTTCATGAACACCGTGGAGCTGGAAGAAAAACTTCGGATTTTTACTGACATGCAGATTGTCCGAATTTTGAAAAAGACCCATTTAAATCGTCTACCGAAATTAAAAGTGAACTGGAGTTAGAAATAGATTCATGAAGAATTCAAAGAAGGGCCTCAGACAAGTAACTTACAAGGTAGAGCAGCCAGAAAAGTAATTTTGTTATACGCCAAGAATATAAAACAACGTTTAAAATTTGCTCAAAATCAGCTAAATGGTGACCAGGGAATCAAGAAATGGCGCAATATTTTATGGAGCAATGAAATAAATATACATTTAATGGGTTCTGATGGTAGGCGATATGTTAGAAGACCATCCAACCAAGAATTATTACCGAAATATACTATTAAAATTGTAAAGCTATCAGCAGCTTTTTCATGGTATGATGTAGGACCCATTTACTGGATTAAGAAAAACAACATGGGCCAAAATGATGCACCGAAATAATAAAACACAAAGGTTACACAAAACTAAGTATTAAATGTTAAAACAATGCTTGTGTTATTTAGAACTTTTGTTAACTGTTAAATAGTCTGTATTATGCTTGTTTCTTGGTTGACTTTATTTATTTATGACTTCTACATTTTTGTTAAATATCGTGTTTACAGTATTTTTCTATAACTAAGTTTAATATTGTTTTCCTTTTTTTTTGTTATATATTTATATTATACAGTTATACTAATTATGTATGCAATTACAACTTTATTTGCCAGTGTCTTTTATTGTAACGACGCTATTTCTCTGGCTACCACTGTATATACCCTGCTATTTGTTTTCCTTTATTACTATTCTCTTCACGACTATGTTTGTTTTGCACAATACTTTCTTCAATACTATGATGAATTGTCGCAAACTTTCTCCGCTAAACTGTCGCTAAGCATTGCCATGTGGGTGAATTCAATCAGCTTAACTCGTATTCCTCCATGGCGTCATATACTACTGCCCTTTTTACACTGTTTTACGCCTCTCTGAAGGCTATGAATATTTAGAATAAAGGAGCATCAAATCCTACGAAGAAAACTGATCTATTGTTGAGCGTCCTCATTCTAAACCATGACTAATATTCGTCCATTCTTTCTTCAATATGGCTTTGAACACCTAGAGTTCTGAAATATTTCAGGGTGACCTTCGCAAAAGATAAAATGTCATGTCATCAACTAAATCATATATTTTCAGTTTCATGTGGCAGATATGCGGCCATATACCGAAAAGCATCCTGCCAGTAGAACCAAACATCACCCAAAAGGCTGCCCAACTATCAACGTCTTTCTTCATCGAAACCTTTATTCACGCTAAAGAAAAAGTATTTTCTATCACTTATGAAGGATTGTCCAATAACAGTGTTAGAACTTTTAAATGAACTACAATGACAGATAATGCAAGTGATAACCTGGCAATTTTAATTTTATGTTGAAGAACAAATAATGACAGAGTGTTTCTTTTGAGGGTCAAGAATTGTTTTGGGTGTATTTCTGTAAACCAGAAATTTAACATAACCCCACAAAAAGTCAAGGGCTTAGATCACATGATCATGGTGACTAGTTGACATTACCATTTCGCGAAATAATTGCATTCCAGGAAACTTTTCTTGCAATAAATCGATTATCTGGCAAAATATGTGACAAGTCGCATCGTCTTGTTGAAACAGAACATTGTTTATATCTACATTTCTCAGTTCTGGCCAAAGATAGTCTTCACCATTAACAAAAATACTGAGTATAAAGACGTAACTCCTGAATCACTTGATGATTTTCATTGGCCCAAATCAGACAGTTACGTTTATCCACAAACACATAAAACCAGAAGTACCGCTTTGTCGGAGAACGATATTTTTTATAAAATTGGGCGTCCAGAATGCAGTCCACCAGATGGAGCTGAGGAGGACATTTTCAAAATATAATGCCTTTATTTCTTCTTCAAAATAAATTAGCAATGACCAGATTATCAGTTCCAGTTATAATTGTGCCTTCTTTTAACGTTCTGACCCCCTTATAGGACAACCTTTTTTCAATTTTTTTATTATAATTATCATTTTTGTAGCCCACAATGGTGCAATGGGTGGAACTAGTCACTAAGCAATTTAACGCTTGTCAAGAAGCCTGCATTTGGTTTTTGGAACACATGGCTCAGGATGTGTGGTGGCCAGTACAAGTTCTTCTCAAGTGTCCCAACCAGATGGTGAGACAAATGTTCCAGAGGCTGTGCATTCATGTGATACAGAGACTGAAGTAACCACAATATCTTGAACTCACTACATTCTCAAATAATTTGTTTTGTGTGATTTCAGACAGTCTCATTCTAGTTTATATTTAAAAGTCGATGAAGATGTCGATTTATCTGATGGTGATGATCTGCAAAACATGGATATATCCAAAATAGGGAACGCTTCTTGTGTTACCAAATTTATAAAAACCTTATTGTCGTTGGTAAGTCTTTCTCGAGGTCTGGGACAAAAAGATAGGACACTTAAGTATTTTGCTATTTTTAAAACATTTTTATTCGATATTATTCATGTATTCTAGTATTTAGTAATTTGGTAAAAATCGAAAGTTTACGTCAATAAACCGGGTTCTTTGGGGCAGAAAATGTTTCTTAATTGAATTTAATTTATTTGCAGATGGAACATGGGGCCAAGCCACACTTGAAGCATCTCACCGAATACTTTAACTTTTTATATGAGTTCAGTAAGATGGGAGAAGAGGAATCGAAGTTTCTTCTCGCTGTTGGAGCCATAAATTCAATGGTTCATTTTTATTTAGGGCAAAAAGTCAACGATTTTGTAAGTAGATATATATACTGAATAACATAAAAATTTTTACGCCATAAATTATTTATTAAGGTATTTACATCGACCAATTATACACTCTGCGACAAAAAGATACAGCCACTGACAGTTTTGAGTTTATAACTATATCTTTGAATAGAACTTCCTCAATTTTGCTTTAAGTTAGTTCCAGCGTGAAACCCCTTTTCGACAGGTTTTGCCCATTTTTTTTTTGTCACATATTAAGAATAACATTTACTAACAAATCCTGAAGTTTTTGAAGTAGCACTTTGCCGTTTTGTTTACGAGATATAGCAATTTAAAAAATTACTCATTTAACAATTTCAACGCGTTATTTTTATGATTAACAGTGATCTGGCAACGATGTGCGTACAGTTCTCTCGAGTAGTGTAAAGAGAAATTAAGTTAATTAAGAGATTAGAGTAAAAAGAAATTTATATTAACACAAACTTACAGAGAACAGCTTTAGAATTTACAACAGAATGCTGTGATTTTTTTATCTCCTTCATGTACTTTACTTGTTACAACTTGAGTGACACAAGAACAATTTTTACATCTAACCCACAGTTTGGAATTGAGGCCCAAAATTTTTTTTTTTCTAAATTTTCTAAGCATAAAACTTTTTAAATGTTTTCCAAGTTCTAATAACGCTATGATACGCCTTCCTCGTCCGAGGTTGGAATTGACGCTTTAATTTTTTCTATTGATTCAGCTCTTTGCTTTCTTCATGGCAGAAACGTTTAATTTTTTAGATAATTTTTTTTCTTTTATAAATTGTCCTTTATGGCGTAATTGCTTTGGCATTTTTTAAATTAACATTAACAATTTTTATCAATAATGGGATCGCATGCACTAGCAGTGATATATATATATATATATATATATATATATATATATATATATATATATATATATATATATATATATATATATATATATATATATATATATATATATGTATATATATTCTACGCGGACGTTTGCAGTTGCAGTGTTAGAGCAGTGCAGTGCAGTGTTAGAGCAACGTTGCCAGTTCATCATAACCAAAAATATTTGTTAATATGCGTGAATATCTGGTTGCCGAGGCTTTGTATTTCTGACAATAGTAAATGTTCTGATTATAGTATACCACGCTGAAACTACCTGAAATAGAGTTATTTAGCATTAATTGTTTATTACACGAGTTGGTTAGCGTGAGAAAGGTATACTTTCTAGTTTTTGAGATTTCTAATTTTTTTTGTTACTTTGTACTGCGACGAATATAGAGGCATTTAAAAACAAATTAAAAGAGACCTAAATTTATCAGTACTTTATACATTTTCACCTTCATTAATACTTTCGTAAGTCTGCCTTTAGCCAGAACTGCTTCCAAAATGTTTGCAGCAATCATTTCAAACAAGGACTGGATCTGCTTTTCGTCAATTTCGTCCTTGGCGCTTAAAATTGTTCTTTTCACCTATTCTTTTGTATGGGAACTGCTTACGATTGCTGAAAACCTTTCTTAATAGAAGACCTTGGACATTTTTTATTATGTTCAAATCTGGAGAACGGACTTGCCATTCAAAAACATCTATATACGTTCTGTCAAAAAGTACCGGGAATTGATCATTTGAAAAACCCGCTTAAAGGGCATGAAATGCATTGCTGTTCGACTAGTGCCGAAAGACCTGAATTTTCTTTAGAAACTCAATCGCGTAAAAGTCGCTGAAGACATGCTAGAACAAGTCAATTCCGACTCCACATTCATTAAACGCATTATACAAGTATACGAGTTTGACAAAGGCCAGATTTGTGGAAAGAAAATTCTTGGATTTTGCATCACGACAACGCACCATCTCACAAGGCTATCATTGTCAACGAATTTCTGGCCAAAAACTCAACAAACACCATTGAGTAACCACCGTATTCACCTGATTTGGCTCCTGCTGGCTTCTTTCTCTTTCCAAAAGTCAAATTGCTACTTCGAGGCACCCGTTTTCAGTCGATAGAAGACATAAAAGTTAATTCGCGGCGAGAACGAAAGTCGATTTCGGAAAATGCGTTTAAAAAAATGTTTTGACAATCGGATTATTCGTTGGCATAAGTGTATTATTTTGGAAGGGGCCTACTTCGAAGGCGATACAATAAATTTGGATAAATAATAAACATTTTGTGTTTTATTGACAAATTCCCGGTACTTTTTTGACAGAATGGTACTTGGTTCGAAACTAATATTTAACAAGTTTTGCATTATGGATTGCAGCCGCGTCATGGTAATAATGTTGGTATCCATCTAGACCATCGAGGTTTAACTTGTTCTCGTTGCTAAATATATCTTTTTTCCACTCTCCAGTTCAGGACATGGGGCGCGAAGCGATCGATAAGCGCGTTCTTTTGTTTTTTATTATTTTTCCTTTGAATTCACCGAGTTTTCCTGATCAGACGTTGGACATTATGCACATTTATTTGCGTATTGCGTACTTCCTACATGATAGAAGGAGAATTTAAAGCGATTCTCAAAATTAGCGACTTTAGGAACCATCTCAGTTTGTAGGTTGCTTTTTGCAACCAGTATGGAGACTTTGTCCATCAACAACTTCTTAACATCAGTACCGCCTGAATTTGATTTTGACCCGTCAGCAGTGTAACCATTTAATTGGTCCATACAGACTGGTTTCGCAACTATTATTTTCAACAAGCAACATTTTTTCACACTAGATTTGGTTATTTTCATTTCTTTCTTCCCTCATTCGTGGCCTTCCTGAAGGCCAAATTTGTTTTGTTTTAAGTCTCTACAGGCTGCTGTCAAACAAGCTTCCCGTTACCCTTAACCATTGAATTGTCTATTACTATCACTTACTGCACTCCTTTCAGAGAGCTGTTTATCCTCTGAAATCTCACATTCTCACATTATTACATTGCGAAAAATTACCATCAGTCCTTCTATTGGAACCTTCAGTGTGAAACACTAAACTCCGAAGAGATTTACCACAAAACTCCAAAGCACATGTTATTTCTCGACGCGCGTTTCGGTAATCATGTTAGCATCGCCATGGGATGATTTAATCTGCATCAATCTGATATTAAACTACTCAAAAGGTAGTCAAATTTTTTTTATAGTTTTTTTTTGGTATCCTAAAAATTTAAAGTAGTGTTATTAATAGATAAAAATAGGCCGTGTTGGTTTATTTTTGAAAATGTATAAAATATTTGTGTTATTAGTGAATAAAATGTTCAGGTGGATGTCAGCGAAGGAGAAGAGGATGATGAAATGGTGTCCATTCCTTCGGACAAATACAAACCAGCTAGCTTAGATAAGATGATTACTTTAGTTGCCTCGTTAGTAGAAAAGAGCAGAGATTCCAACATGAGACTTCGGCTGAGCGAAAAAGACTACAACGCAGTAGCAGGAGGAAAGGGATTCTCATTCTTATACCAACAAATCAAAGACAACATCAACCTGCAGCAAACACGGAACTTAATCCACTCGCTTTGCAAAGGGAACAACCAGCTAGCTCAAAGCATCATCTGCATGATCTCCCAGGCGATCACCAGACACTCTGAGGTAACTTCTTTAATGTAAACTCACATAATATCGTGCACTTTTTCGTTCTCCTGCACCAGTCTATGTCGTAACCTCAATTCCTTAACCACCCGACAGGTTAACTTACAGGGTTGCCAACCCTTTTTCAAAATCCTGACGTTGTTGACTGAGAGCAGCAGCCAAAACAACCCGGGTGGGTCCAGTCAGCCCTGTTTCACCCAGTTGGTGCTGCAGAAAGTCTGGGAAGCGGCTGAGTGCTGTCCTCACTCCGCTCTTGACTGGTTGGCGCTCCAAGTCACCAGGAACCGATTGGTACATTCGTGGGTACTCAGTTCTATGGACAGTTGGTTGGAACATTTCTTGATCGCACACAGCAATCAAAGAGTGAGAAATAGTAAGTGTCACTTTTAGAGCCAAGAAAAGGCTAAAGGCTTTAAAAAGGTTATATTATAATAGGTGTTAATAATGTGTATTTTGCTAAGAGATGGCGTTACTAATACATTTGTTGGTATAAACTAATAACGTCAATGGCATTTTGAATGGTAAACATACGCCATCAAAAGCTAGTTCATTATTAATTGCCATTCTGCAAAAAACATGGTTTTTCATAGCTAGGATATGTCAAATTATGTACCAGAAAAAGACGTCTTGCCAGGAAGTTTAATAACCTTCTTTAAGTGGGACGTTCTACGTTATTGGAAAACTCTATATGACGTGTTCAACTGCTAAAACAGGACTTTTTTTTAGCTGCAGGCTATCTTCTGGTGTCCCTGGTTCCAAGCACACCGTTCCGACAAAGCTTCAGAGCTTCTCACAGAATGAACAGGGAACCACAATTGTCCTCTGATGCTCAAACTATCTTGCATCAAGTATACACAGCACTTTTAAGGTTTTTTTAATTGTATTTTCATTATTATTTCATAATATCTACTTTGTTTCGCTTATTTCAGATTACTACCAGCTGCCAAACACTATACCGACATGCAACAGCACGGCACAATGAAGCTGACAACATATTTTGCGCTTCTGATGTACTGTTGCATCTCTAGAACTGAAAAATTAATGGTTAGCATTGGGACAAATGAACTACCAGAGGATTTTGAAATTGATTCTGATTTTTTTAGTTTGGACAGTATTTCCTACAACTATGGCACTTGTTTCATCCGAAATTATCGGAACCTTCTATACCAGCGTACCATAACAAGCAAGCTTTGTTGGCTTTTTGGAACCATGTTTGTACTGACTGTCCTGAAAATGTGCAGTTGATGTTGGCTAACGCTCACGTTACCAAAAATATAGCATTTAACTACATATTGTAAGTACAGGAGTGTTTGTTGACTTTTTTATGGTAAATATATTTTATGGTACTAGGGCTGATCACGATGACCAAGAAATAGTATTATACAATAGAGCGATGTTACCAGCTTATTATGGGATTTTAAGGATGATGTGTCAACAATCTAGGATTTTTACAAGAAATTTGGCTAATCATCAGAATCTCCAATGGGCTTTTAAGAATATAACCCCACATCCAACTCAGTATCCACAAGTAGGTCTTTTTACCTTAATGTAACTAAAATATTGAGTTGTTAAGGAGCTATGAGCGAACCCTATGGAAAAAACGAGTTTCCAAGTCTAAGACTTGTAATTAGGCAATTGTGACAGTTCTCAACTAGAAAAGAAGATGTTTTGACGAATGTTTTCACGGGTGTGAAATGTAATGATAGTTTCTCGGATATCCCGTGTTAGCTGAATGTCCTGGTGGACGGTTTCGCTGACGTTTCGATGGAATCTCATCCATCATTTTTATATATATATATATATATATATATATGTTTATATATATATATATATATATATATATATATATATATATATATATATATATATATATTTTTATATATATATATATATATATATATATATATATATATATATATATATATATATATATATATATATATATTTTTATATATATATATATATTTTTATATATATATATATATATATATATATATATATATATATATATATATATATATATATATATATATATTTATATATATATTTTTATATATATATATATATATATATATATATATATATATATATATATATATATATATATATATATATATATATATGTTTATATATGTATATATATATATATGTTTATATATATATATATATATATATATATATATATATATATATATATATATATATATATATATATATATATCATTATTATCCTCATACTGAACTCAGCCTAAGCTGGTCTATATTACAATGCCAAAATGAGAAAGCAATTCAACTCCTCTCACTTAGTATAAAATTTTACGAACAATGTGGCATGTCTGCAAGAGTACTGCACGTTGTCCCACTATGGCAATCGATTTTGATATACCAAGGTTCTTCAAATTTTTTGAAAAGTTCTTACTTATTAGGCCTTCGGCGGATATAACGAAAGGCACTATCTATATACTATACTATACTATATATATATTTTTTTTTTCTGAATTCTTGTAACTATTTTAAGTTTTAGCAAAACAAAAAAATCATCATTATTTTGATTCATAAATATCGCTCGTTCTTCTTTAACTTTCATAAACCCGAGCGGGGGCATCAATTTTTGAGAATAAATTCTAATATAATTTTTTATCATTAATTTCCTCTTAGCTATTTATCAAATAGTACTAATTCTTAATGTAGCATAAATAATATGTAATTATTTGCCATTTTTTTACCATAAGTTGTAGTTCGTTTTATTGTTTGGGGTACAGTCACATCCCACTCGGTAATGAACGTCAGGTATATTATTTGCTTATTTTTACGACCAACTGGGGTGTAATCATACCCCAGATAAATATAATGATGGATATTCCTCGAATTTCGGACTAGTGGCTTCTGGGATTTCCCAGGTATTTTACAGCAACAAGTTTTGTGCGTGTATATAAAAATAAGTAAACCATCTAGATTTCGATTATTGAGAGATGTTTAAGATTGTTTCGATTTTCTAGTATTTTTGACCCTTTTTATAACCTTTTCACAGAAATCCTGTGATTTTGATGCGAAGTGTTATTCAAGGAAGGTTATAAAATGTATTTATAAATAAATAAATAAATAATTATTCCTCACTCCTGAAAAAACTCCCTCATCCTTATGAATCCGCACTGCTCAACTCTGGTTCAAAAAGTTCCAGGAGAAAGACATGAGTCTTGAAGATAGGAGATCAGGTCGTAATAATTCACATTCAGTTGGTTCCCGATGGTAGGGCGATAAATTCTTAACTCTATTCAGCTCAGCTTGAGATAGTACACGTTATTCTGGCCGAAAAATGTTCAGTTTTGGTCAATCGTAAAAAAGTCCTGCAACAAGATGCAACGCAAGACTACACACTTCACATTTGATAACCTCAAGAATTAACGAATTGGATTTTACACTTTTCCCTCACCCAGCATGCAGCTACGACCTCATTCAGTTGAGTTTTTGAGTCGAGCTTTTCGCCTCCAAAATCTCATTGAGGTACTGAAGAGGAATAGAGTTACTGACTCACAGTTAGATTGACTAAGGCTAAAAACGCATATGCTTTTCTTATATCCTAAGACATACTGATTAGTTAATTGTTTCGATTTAATTTCATTTCAATACGAGAGTTGCTATTTATGTATCTGGAATAATAAATAAAAACAAATATTTCTCATTGAAAATGGTTTTATTGTTTTTCAAGATATTCTTCGCGATGATCGATACATGGTGAAGAATGATCCTGCGTCGCTAGTTGTTTTTCTTATTTCTTCAAAGACTTCTGGCAAACAAATGGTTGTGTACCATTCAGAATTGACCGTTCTATGATTCTCTAGCGGCACTAACCACATATATACCCATTTATTCTAAGAAAACTGGCGACTATTTGCTTCGATCGATACGCATCGATCTTGAATGAATGTATTTTTTGAGCATTTCTTTGCACCAATCGACACGAGCCTTTTTATTAAATTATGCAGAAACCAACGGGCACAAATATTTTTCACGTCTAAATATTCAATGTAAAGTCTTGTGTATGCTTGTCATACTAATCTCCAGGGATGCCTCAATTTTACGGTATGTCACATGAGGATCTTGTTTTATCAGTTCGCACACAATATCGATGTTTTCTGACACAACAACAAATTTTGGACGGCTTTCTTTAAATTCGCCCATGAGCGAACGACGGCTACGATTGAATTCACTAAACCATTAATATGCAGTGGTTTTAGATGAGGCTTCATCGCCAAAAGTCGAAGTGAGTTGATTGATGCGCTGTTGTTGAGATAATCCACGTCGAAACCCATAGTAAATCATCGCACGAAAATTCTCACTAGTTAATTCCTTTTTTTGACAGATGAAATTTTCACTACAACAATAAACAACACAAATAGCGTCCGTATGATAAAATGTTCTGAGTACAAATACAGTAAATAATGTCAAATTTTACGATGCTTATGTCAGATGGCGCTTAGCAACACCATTGTTGCCAATTCCGAATACATAAATACCAACCCTCGTAATATCTTATCATTTCAGGCCGTTGAGGAATTATTTAAATTAATGCAAATAATGGTAATGAAACATCCAGATGCATCTGAGGCTGACCAGAGGGAAATATACACCTTTAAAAGAACGACTCTTATGACTTATCTGCAGGTAAGTACAGATTATTTTTTAAATAGTGAAATGTTGAAGCAAACACGTAAAAGATGTGTTTTCGTACGCATATATCATTTGGGCAATCACTCAACTTAGAAATATTTCACATTTTCATTTAGGGTCCTTATCATTCAAGTTAAGTGAAATAATTTCTTCTTCTTCCTGGTTATGCTACCGCCTGCCAGTGAGCCTTGACCTCGTTCAGTCAGCCTTAGCCTCTAACAGGATCGATCTCCAGCAGCCTCATGTCAGTTTTCATGTTTTTGATGTGCAGTAGTTCTTCAGCATCTCTTCTTACAGTATCCTGGCTTTGGGTCTTTGGTCTACCTCTTTTTCTCTTATTCGCCCCTCCATGATTTTCTTTGGTACACGATTTTCTGGTCTGGATACTATATAATATTTGGATCATGGTACAATTACTTGAGTTCGAGGTTATTCCAATTCCATTGGAGGATCAGGATTTTTACTAGTGCCTTCTAATTGTGCATCTTCATCCGGATTAATTCAATAACCTTAGGTGGTATTCCCATTCTCTCCATGGTCACCGCTCTTTGTACGCGGTCGCGGTATCAAATTCGGTTGCTTTCTCCATAATTTGACAGACTATGAACAATTGATCGATTGTTTACCTCCATCTTTTATATCCTGCCTTACCTTCTTCGATGTATGGTACTATCGGCTGTACTTTCTTACCATTTTAGAACTTTATAAATTGTACAAATAATATGCCACGATAGTTCTTGCTGCTAATTTCAGATGTTGACTATTAATCGATAAATGGCTCGAGATGATTCTTTGCCTTCAAGCTTCAGTAGTGAAGGTATGTTATATATCCCGGCAGCTTTATTACTTTTAAGTTTCAGTAGATTTTTCTTCATTTCCTGCAATTATGGTACTTCTAGCAATGGCTGGGCTGCATTTACAAATTTAAATAATTTAGGCTTTTAATATCCGGATTGTTGTTCGGTGCTTTTGAACTACTTTTACATTTTAGTGTTTGGATGGAAGAACGAGCTGGGGTACTTTAATCAACGCCTTCAGGATTCTTGTTGAAACCAACGATGATAAACTGTACGTTGTCTACAACGGAGGCCTCCAAATTGTCTTTGAGGTATTAATGAATATTTATTGTTGTTTTCTTTTACGTCCAATCGAAACTTTTCAGTGTTTTCAAAACTTGCATGTGATGTTACACGAAGCCACCGCTTGCCACGTTGTCGGAGATATGTTAGAGATCCTCCAGATCCTCTATGACTTGATGCATTGTATCAGAGCGTATAGGGACAGTAAAGATTCTCGTGGTCTGGTGTTGGCGACAAAAGATTGGTTGGAAGTGATAAGGAAATTAGCTACTTTGCTTAACACTTACAATCCACCAGAGATGAGATCTCTTTGTATCGGTAAGTTCCAGATATAATTTTTGATGGATTAAACAAACTGGAGTATTTACAGATGTGTTGAAGGAATTTGTCCTGATTATGACTCCAGAGGCGATGCAAATACTAGTCCCTTTGCTGAGTCATTGTCATTCAGCGTTCCAGGACAGTCATGATGCTGCCCCTCTGGGACCGTACTTTCCACGTCGTGGACATTCAGTTCCGATTGTAGCGGGGAAAGGTGGGGCTCGACCCATGAGACCCATGGTGCAGATGACTGTTCCTCACAATCAGTTGGAGTGTAGTAGGGTTAGATGAATTTTGTATTAATTTTTGCATGTCGCTGAAATTTAGTTTTAAGTATATGATTACTATAGAAGTTCGTTCAAATATTCAAGCAGTATAGGGTTGAGCCAGTCATCAAAAGCACACTCTTGGAATATTATTCTACTTGCCATCTTTGTTGTGAGAGTATCTATTTTTGTAAACTTCGCAGATGAATTATTATTTGAATAAAATGACCAATGCAATTGAATTTGTAAAATTCTTAACGCTATTGGTACGAGGGTCGTTCACTAAGTTCACGAAAATCCAAGAGCATTATTATTCACCAGATAGCTGTCAAAGTATCAGTTATATTTATCACATGGTTTCATTTTTATTGTCGATTGAAGCAAGAAACTTTGAATTCTTCTATTGGAACCTTTGGTGTGAAACACTAAACTTGAAGAGATTTACCACTAAACACCAAAACACTTTTTTGAACTGCTCGACGCACGTTTCGCTAACCATGTTAGCATCATCAGGAGATGATTTAATCTCGTGCGTCGAGCAGTTCAAAAAAGTGTTTTGGTGTTTAGTGGTAAATCTCTTCAAGTTTAGCAAGAAACTTTTGTTTATTTAGAAAAATGGAAAAAAGTGAGTTTCGAATGGTGATTAAACTCTTATATTTAAAAGGCTTAACCCCGAAAGAGATTAAAGCTGAGTTGGATGAAGTTCATGGCACGTCTGCTCCTGTGTTTGCAACTGTTTATAATGGGCTAAATGAATTTAAACGTGGCCGTACATCCACAAAAAATTATCATCGTTCGGGACGTCCAGTGGAAGTGACTACTCCCGAAATGATTCCCAAAATCCACGACATGGTTTTAAGTGATCGACGATTCAAAGTGCGTGAAATAGATGAGGCCACAGGCTTATCACAACCAAACAGCCACAGCCTCTGAGGCTGTTTTGGCTCTTTTTCGTCGCAACCCGGATGAGTTTATGCGTCGATATATAACTGTGAACGAAACATGGATTCACTACTACCCTCCAGAGACAAAGGAACAATCAAAACAGTGCGTTTTGAAGGCGAACGGGCTCCGAAAAGGACGAAGACGATGAAATCGGCAGGCAAGGTTATGGCCACAGTTTTTTGGGATGCACGCAGGATCATCTACACCGATTACTTGGAAAAAGGAAAAATAGTAACTGGAGAGTATTATGCGTCGTTATTGCACATCCACCAGATTTGGCCCCAGTGATTTTATTTATTTCCGAACTTAAAAAAATGGCTCAGCGGACAACGGTTCACATCGAACGAAGAGGTCATCCCCTAAACAGGTGCCTCCGAAATCTTACTTTTTAGACGGTTTAAAAAAATTGGAGAAACGCTTGGAAAGGTGTATAGAGCTAAAAGAAGATTATGTTGAAAAATAAAAAAAATCTTAAAATAATTCGTTTTTCAATCTTTTTCTAAGGCCCTAATTCTTTGGATTTAGATCCGGGGTATATGAAAACTACTCTGATACTTTAATATATTTCCTCGAGCTATATGCTTGAGGTCATTGTCCTGTTGGTAGATTCGCTGTAAGGCTTAGGCCACATTACGGCTAAACCGCCATGATCTTGTGAGTCAAGAAAAGTAATACAAGTAATACAATACAATTTTCCCGCGACTGATTTTAAAACCGTGGAATATGGCTCGCGGCTAAAAACCGCGCCACAATTTGTAACCAATAGAACTTAGTTAGCAATGTGTGT
The DNA here is from genome assembly GCA_031761425.1 of Cosmopolites sordidus. Classification (NCBI taxonomy): domain Eukaryota; kingdom Metazoa; phylum Arthropoda; class Insecta; order Coleoptera; family Curculionidae; genus Cosmopolites; species Cosmopolites sordidus. The sequence goes on from JARFXV010002443.1 coordinate 162,856, forward strand.
TGACGTTTTCTTTTTCTATTTCTTAGTATTAGAGCAACAATACATACTGCTCTCTTGAAATCCATATTCAAACTGTGAAAATCGCGGGCAGTTTCGCGGTTAATCGCTCGCTGGAAAAAAATCGTAGTGCGGCCTAAGCCTAAAAGCATATTCCCTTCAGCGAAAGGAAGGATAATTGTCTCTAAAGTTTCGAAGAAAATTTCTTTTGTCATATTTTATTTTATCCAAAATATTGGATCTACTCCGTTATATAAAAAAAGTACCCCCCTACTTTAATTTGCCACCATCATGCTTCACTGTCCCAAAGTCTTCTCACACCACATTCGATCTCTAAAAATAGTGTTTTTCCGTGTGTTTATGTTGGAAATCTACACTACAGTTTCTTTTTGCAAATTTTAACTGCTGCTTTTTGTTCTGTTTACTTAAAACCGATTCTTATGGTTCTGATGCTGATACTTAGGTCGAGTTTTTTTTTATACGGCACAGCAAAGGGATCTTTCAAAGCCTCCCTTTTTTATTCATTTTCCTTGGACGGTCTCTCTTTTCTAGTTATTTTTGAATCACATTTGGTTGTTTCAAAACTTTAGCAATTACACATGGTGATTGTTTGATTGTATTCATAATAAATGCATAAGATTTGTTTTGGCTTCTCAATTGCAAAATTAAACGGCTTTCTTCAGCAGTACAGCCTCTAGCTCGGCCCATGTTTACTTTAATATTGTGGGAAACTTCTGCTGTATCAACAAAATTTATTATATTTTTTTTGACTACTGAAGTACAGGCCAACCATTAGGAGAAAATACATTCTTAAGAAAATAAGCAACAGTAAAATGCACTGGTTATATATTTATATATAAAAAAAATGTTTAAAAGTCCGTTAATATTAGCATATTATATTATTTATTATAATAAATAAATCAGAAAAGAAAACTTGGTTTTTGAATGTTTTTTCTACGTCTCTTATTTTATTGGTCACCACTTTAAATTGTTTTATTTTTCACCACTCTACCAGGTCTGTAAATATGAAACCGGAATTTGTCCATAGATGGCCCTAGCTGTCAATGTAGTTACTGTCAAACGGCGTCATCTAACAAAGATTTTCAACTCGCAACAATACAAGTTTCATACAACAGCATAGTTTGTAATAGCGTTGAACATGTCGAATTTTGTGCCTAGAAACTACAATTTGCAGACAACATTGATTTTCTGTCACCATTTGAAGAAAACTGCTACAGAATCACATCGAATGCTTATCGAAGCTTGCGGTGAGCATGCTCTTGGTAAATCACAGTGCTTTGTGTGGTTTAAAAAATTCAAAAGTGGCGATTTTGACGTGAGAAACGAAGAACGTGAACGACCACCGAAAAAGTTTGAAGACAGCGAATTGCAAGCATTGTTGGATGGGGATGACGCTCAAACTCAACAACTCGTGAAGACGGGAAAATGGGTTCCATATGAACGGAATGAAAGAGAGCACGAAAACCGAAAAAACACTTGCTAAATACTGCCCGCCAGGAACAAAAGAAAGTTATTTCTCCGTCGAATTATGACTGGCGATGAAAAGTGGGCATATTTTGAGAATCCTAAGCATAAAAGATCATGAGTAACTCCAGGCGAACCATCGACATCGACTGCAAAACCAAATGGCTATGGACGGAAAACAATGCTCTATGTTTGGTGGGATCAGAAGGATGTCGTCCATTATGAGCTGCTAAAACCTGACGAAATCGTTAATACTGAACGCTACCGACAACAAATGATCGATTTGAATCAAGCTTTGCGTGAAAACGACGAACGAAGGAGTGATTCATTCAAAGTTTGCTTCATGATAATACACCATCACACACAGCAAGACTGGTCAAGGAAACGATTGAGGCGTTTAGGTGGGAAACACTTCCGCATGCGGCTTACTCACCAGACTTGGCTCCGTCCGATTACTACTTATTTGCATCGATGGGGCACGCACTTGCTGAGTAGCGCTTCACTTGTTACGAAAATGGTTCGTTAACTGGTTTGCCTCAAAAGAGCAACAGGTTTTTTGGCGTGGCATCCACAAATTGTCAGACAAGTGGGAAAAATGTATAGCTAGCGATGGGCAATACTTTGAATAAAATATTTGTTATCGTGTTCATGTAATAAACGTGTATTTTCTATACAAAAATTCCGGTGTCATATTTGCATACCTTATATTTTACTAAACAACTAGTTGATATAAAATATTAACACTAATTTTTTTGAATTGATTTGTTTTTAGGGGGTGGATCCTGATTATGATAAAGCTTTGGATAAGTTTTACGCCCCTTATCACGATTTCATCGACACGATGTTTCGATTGGCTGTGAACAACGATTCTGTCCCAGACGTACTGATCAATCTCAGCGCCATAGTCGGATTTGAAGCTGTTCCCTTACATTCCACTTACTTTCCTAAGTTGTGGCTGGATATACTTAAGGCACAAGTAAACTGTTACTCACCTAATAGGTAATGATTTTGTACCTGGAATTTTCTTTATTGCAGCATATAGATCGGAAATATATCAGCATGTTGACTTCTTGCAACTATTTCGTGGACTACGTAGATGCAGTATTATTGGATGAACGATATGCCCTAACCGTTGATGTAATTTATGAATTTCTTACTGCATATTTCCCCAAAGTATGTACATCACAGTTCGCCACAATTATTTGCGATTTTACCTCCACTATTTTTCAGGTATCGGCCCATGTTTTAAGCGAGCAGACCCTAAGGATGATCAATTCAACCATAGTCTCACTAAACGACTCCATTAACTCCCCAGACATCACCAAAAATCCCAAAAGACTGGTGGGTGATTTGCGCGCTTTGATATTAATGTATGGTAGTCCAGAAGCAAAACCGCTCAGTGTTCTGAAGAGTACTTTGAAACAGCTTTTGACCAAAGTTAATGCCGACATCAGCAAGATTGAAGTAAAGTTCAAAGGTGAGTTCTGAGCCCGAGGGAATGTAATAGGTGTACCCGTATTTAATGTTTCAAATTTCAAAAACATTACCAATAAAGATAGATTAACTTAATATAACATAACCTATATCAGGAAAATAGCCACATCGCGTCGAGCATCAATTCTCGATAACTGAAGTTAAGCGGAGCCGAACGCGGTTAAAACCTGGAGGGCAATCGTACGGACACCGAATATTGGCAAACTCGACATCTACGCGTAAAAGAGGATTATATATTAAGAGATGAGATAACATTACCTTACGAGGTATGAATATTAAATAACGAGACTGACGCTGTAAAATATTTTATTTTGATTTCATACATATTTACTTATTATCAACTTCAATATACACCCCCCTCAATATATATCCCTACAACGCTCCATGCGAATCTACCATTGTTCGAAACAGTGCTGGAAGTCTTCTTCTATCAGCTCCTTCAGAACGCGTGCCGCACTCTCTTTCACAGCTTCAACGGACTTTTTCACCTTAGGAAATTTCACGTTAGGAAACAGATAGAAGTCTCACGGCGCAAGATCCGGCGAATAAGGCGGATGGTCTGAGACTAAACCCATGACTTGTCCTTCCACAATTCGGGTTGTTTTTTCCTTATTCTTTCATGAAGTTCATCAAGAACGTGCAGGTAGTAATGTTGATTAATAGTTTGACCTTCAGGAACCCAGTGAAGGTACACAATCTCATGAATATCGAAAAAAACAATTATCATTACTTTGAATTTTAATTTGTTCATTCGAGTTTTTTGGCTCTCTGTGAATTTGGGCTCTTCCATTGCATGGATTGGCACTTCATTTCAGGATCATAAGTAAGAAACCACGATTCGTCACATGTTATTATCTTTTCCAATAAGTTTGGGTTATTTTCAATGGCATTCAAAGTGTCAGTACGAATATTTTTGTGAGCTTGTTCAAACGTGAGAAATTTAGGCACCATTTTGGCACACGCTTTTTGCATGCTAAAATTGTTATGTAAAATTTGCCGTACGCATTCTTTGTCAATTCCTACAGTTTCAGCAATCGCACGAATATTTAACCGACGATCAGATCGAACCAGATTACCGATTTTTTCGAGATTTTTGATGTTGAAGGGCGACCCGGGCGTGGATCATCTTCAACGTCTTCTCGGTCATCTTGAAAACACTTAAACCACTCAAAAACATATGCAAGCGATAGACATTCATTGCCATACACTTCGTTCGATAAAATATAAGTTTTAGTAGCGGTTTTTCCAAGTTTCAAGTGAAATTTCACAACAATTCGTTGCTCTGTTGTTACACTTATCACTTTTCCTGCGAAACAAAAAACAACTCTTAAGCAAGGTCCACATTTTGCGTGCGTGTTGAATATACTGGAACAATTTGTTTGAATTATCTGGTGGACAACACATGATTCGTGTGCGTGTGCTGTGCGGCGACAATATTTGTGTGTGACTTTGTATGTCAGAGTGTCTACATTGCCGCGCAGGCACACCGCATACAACATGTACGCGCATTTGACAACGCAAATTTGTATTGATCTAGATCCAGCTTAATGCGAACGAAGGCTACGGTTATACGGATTGGTTTACAGAAGCGAGAGATACTGCATTCGAAAGAAAAGGCTTCACGCTAAACAGCTGTTGGTCGCTGGTGTTTGGCGCATGCGTACTTCTGTAGCAGCTTCCGTCTCGTTATTTAATAGCCACACCTCGCACTCTAGTTAAATATGTCGATATTTAGTTTCCTTATTGTTGAATTTTGAATAAATAAATGAGTGAACCCTACAAGACTGAACGAGCAAAATGTGCTTTAGGAGCACTTGAGTGAGTTTCGAAACATAACATCAAAATCAATAATGCTATTAATGCTGTTTATCCGGGTGCGATGGATAGCATAACATGTTAGCGGGGGTTTAAAAAGTGTATGAACGGTGATTTCAATCTTTTCGACGGTATAAAATCTGCAAGAACTGTTGAGTTTGATAAGGATATGTTGTTGGCTGAAATTGCATCTGATGCTTCACGCTAAACAGCTGATGGTCGCTGGTGTTTGGCGCATGCGTTCTTCTGTAGCAGCTTCCGTCTCGTTATTTAATAGCCACACCTCGCATTCTAGTTAAATATGTCGATATTTAGTTTCCTTATTGTTGAATTTTGAATAAATAAATGAGTGAACCCTACAAGACTGAACGAGCAAAATGTGCTTTAGGAGCACTTGATGCTTTATGAGTTTCGAAACATAACATCAAAATCAATAATGCTATTAATGCTGTTTATCCGGGTGCGATGGATAGCATAACATGTTAGCGGGGGTTTAAAAAGTGTATGAACGGTGATTTCAATCTTTTCGACGGTATAAAATCTGCAAGACCTGTTGAGTTTGATAAGGATATATTGTTGGCTGAAATTGCAGCTGATCCCGAACAAACCACCCAGTAATTAGCCACTAAGGTTCACAATGCAACGGTCTAAAACAACTGCATAAAGTGCAAAGAAAATAAATGTGGGTGCTATATCTATTTTCAGTTTACTAACTTCACTTTCACTTTTGTCCAAGTTAGGTAAAGATTCTGGAGATTCACGTTCTGAAGATTATATTGTCTAAATGTGCTCTATTTCTGTCCAGGCACTCCTGAAACCGGCCTCTAAAATTTGTCATAACGCGGCGGCAGGTATCCGCAGTTATGGCTTCGATTTCTTGCCGAATATTTTTCTTTAGATCTTCCAGAGTCGCGGGGTGGTTGTGGTACACTTGGCCTTTAAGATATCTCCATTAAAAAATCACAGGGAGTCAGGTTCGAGCTTGGAGGGAGAGACGCTCCACACCATTAGCGACCTTTTGATTAATGACATAGGTGGAAATAAACATCATTCGGAAAATATGATGTTGTCGATTGCTGGAAATTGTTTCATCATTTCGTTAGTGAGTAAAAGTCTATCAGCGGGGCCCGTCGGCTTCAATTATTGCACTAACTGAATCTTGTACGGATGCATGCGTAAATCTTTGCGAAGGATGCGAAGCATCGACGATCTTGTCACATTTAACTTGTACATTGTCATATTAAGGCTTGTACATTGCTGAACATCATGCAAATTGAAGTGTTGCCGAAATTTACGGCGCGGAATTGTTGGGTAATAGTCGCGCATACGAAACAAACGCCCCTCTCCCGTGCAGTGCTGCATGGTGACTAAATTTCCCTGAGTCGAACTATCGTTTAAAGCCGACCCCACTTTTCTACTCCCCCTACCAATGTACAACCAGTATTGTTTGAATAATTGTGGCGTATTCATATATTTCTTTCTTTTTTTGGGTTTTTCGCCACGAACTAAACCTCAAAAAAAATCAAACATATCTGTTCTAGTAATAGTAAATAATAAATTATAAAAAACTACTCACTCTTGTGCTGCACAGTGATTCAACAATTAAAATAATGATTATCTAAAACACAATATAATTTAAAACACATTTAAAATACAATTGGCGTCGCCAGTCTGGCGCAACACGTCACTAGCATATCAGTAACGCGCACCTATAGTATATAGTTTTGTCCCTACCGAAAATCGCTCAACGCTTCTAAAGAAATAAAGAATTTTATTCATTTTCCTGGTTCACCTCCTGTATAGGGTTTCAATAGCACGAAAAGAAAAATGAGGAAGGGGAAAGCAAAAAAAATCTCCAGCAGCACTATTTTCTCCTACGCTCTCCCACTTTAAAAATCCACGAGCCGCCACTGTTAACAACTGTTTGGACCACTCTGTAGAAGACTTTTTTCCCTACTCTATGCAGTGTGGCCTTGGCTTGACTCATTCGCTTTCGTGCTCAAGTGATTAAGCTCCTTAATGAAACCACAAATACTCCTCTAGATAAACTAAACATGACTGATTCAAAAACTTCCAAAACTGATTAATCAAAATCAGAATCACCCAAGAAAGTTGGAAGATTGTTATCCGTAATCTCCTGATGCTCCACCGTCAGATTATCAATTTCCTCATCTATGGAACAATTTTTCGTGGAAAAAAAATCTACTGCGACAACTGCACTCGAAATACTTTACAGTCACACCCTCATTTTATAAAGGGGGTATAGAAAATTTGTCGAAGAGAGGGGCGAAGCCTGTCAGTAACGATGAAGATTATATTGTAGATTAATACTGTATTAACTCTTAAATTGATTTAAATTGTGTACAATATCAAAAAACGACATTATTTATGATTACATCTAATATAAATATTTTCAGAAAGCACGGAGGAAAAGGAAAGTGAACAATCTGAAAACAAACCGGGAACATCGAAGGACAGTGAAGCCACAACGGAAGAAGAGAAGAGCTCGAAAAGCACCGATAACGTAAACACCAGCGAATCAGATAATCAGGGGAAATCGAGTAGCGGGGACGAATCAACCACCAGCGACAAAGAGACGAAGAAAGATGGCAAAACTAGTGCTTTAGACGATTTAAAATTACTCGAAAAGACTATTAACGAATTGATGTTAGTCGTCGAGAAAAAAGCTTAAATGTGATGGGATTTTTCCCTTTTGGAGATTTCATTATAGATTTTTGTTTCGTGAGTTGCGAGGCAGCTTCTGTATAATTTTGCCAGCTCAATTTTAAGGTACTAATCTCGAAAATTAGGTTTTTTACGGTGTTTCCACACGCGGGGCATCTAAGCGAACTTACGCACCGTTATCTTGGTGCTCTTTTCTTATTTCTAGCTTATTTTTTCGTCCGTGTAGAACAATCGTTAGGATTTTTTTTTGGTCCTTAATAGTTCGACAGAAAATGAAAGTTTTGTTTTAATAAACACATTATCCGTACAAATTCGCGAGGTTGCTCTGTTAGGAAGCAAATCACAAACTTAATGATTTCATTTCGTTCTGATATAGTTCCAGAGTCAAATATTTATGTGGTGTGTCGCAATTTCAACCTGTTTTTAACATGGTTTTTTAATATCTTTAGTAGCTAAAATGATTTTTGTATCAGGTAGTTCATTTTAACCATCTTTATATTTAAGGAATACACAAAAATCAAATACTGTGTTATTTATTATGGTAGGTATATTTTTCTAGTATGTTCAGTCGATTTCGCTCTTTTTGACTGAGAATAAGAAACTTTTTACTACGACACACTCCATATCATTAATTTTTTTTGATAATCAAATATATTTGTAAAAAATTAAGTGCGTTTCAAAAAAAAAGCCTATTATTTCATCCAAGCAGGGTTTATCTTACTTATATTTATTGTTATATTTTTTTTAATGAGAATTTTTTGTATATAAAGTATCTATAATTAGCACTATTTAAAAAATAACCGAGACTTTTTCGTTTTCATCAAAAGACTGTTAAAAAAAGTAAATAAAGTATTTCTTTTTAAATGTTTTTGTTTTATTTGTCTTTTATTCATGTTTGTTTCTTTTTCTCTACATCTACATCCAAAAGCGGTAGAAGATGGAAGATATTTGAAGACAAATGTCTACTCACTGAAGCAGGCTTGAACGGCTGCATAGCCAGATCTACCGCTCTATGCAGTTCACAAAAAATCTCTACGTAAAAATCAAAAGCTGAGTAATCTGGTAAATTAGGTTCTAGGTAATTTGTAGCTCTTATAAAGGAACCGGACAAGGAAGCAAGATATTACACACACTCCTTCATGATTCATGCCACTACACTTCGGCCGAGGAACTGATCTAACTAGAAATAAACGAGAAGACGGAAATAATGACTACCGACTGTAAAAACAACAAACATGCCCAACATCTGTCAAATAGGATCATTTAAGGTAGTAAGCCAGTTTGTCTATCTAGGGGCTTTAATATCGAATGAAGGCGGTGGTCAAGAAGTGTCAAGAAGTTCAAGGCGAAATTAACAAATAATAATAACATTAACAAATAATTTTATATCTATTCGGTGTTTCCCAGTATCTCAGTTTTCAGGATGTAAATATCCCAAAGATCTTGTTAATATGAAGATTACTTTTTTGATAATCCACATGTTGCTCATGTCATCCTTACATATGCATAATTTGCAGGTAAAGTATTTTAGTTAGCGTCCCACACTAAGTGTTTGTCCTGGGTTCTACACTAATCTTTTCTCTCACAGAGACTTGTCCATTACTGTACAGTTCTTTTAATAGCAGACTAGAACCTGATTGCTAAAACTGCAGATTTTGTGCACTGTAAGGTTGCATAACATTCCATCCAACCAACCAATTTCATTCCAACTCGTCTTCATTTTGAATATTTGGTGACCTCCCTTGATAACATAAAATTTTGATCTAAGAAAAATAAATTACCTATTATGACCTGTAATTAATATGGGTTGTTTAACATTTAATAAAAAAATCACTTATTAATCAATAAATTACTTTATTGAGATAACAAAAAAATTATACTACATATTGAATCTTATGTGACTATAATACAGTAGACTTTTTAACTTTCGGATTTGTAACTTTGAATGTTAATCAGGACCCAGGCGGGAATGGCCATGCAAGCTACACTAATCACGATTCCATGAGCTAACTTTTCAACGGGGGACACCTTCACTGTTGGTGGACCAGAAACGAGACTTCTTGTTTGTTGGGCGATCTTTTGGGCTTGAGGAGCCAATCTACTGACTTTAGCAGCAAACATATCTACAATAAATTGGTGATATTGAAATTAAAAAAAAAATGGGAAAACCTTACTGCTTTTCTAGAAAAACGTATTAGATAATCACCAGAGAGAACGATGTAGCTTTTGACAAATACGGTTTTTATAGCTGTCAAAAGACACTGCATTGCCAGATGTAATATAATATTTCTAATATTTGCTTAAAAATTAATATTTATTTTCATCTCAATTTCTTTACAGGAAAATACTACTGTATTTATTACTAATAAATTATATACTTGCACACTAATATATTGTAAATTAAATTATTACATACTTTTTCTTAAGCTGACAACACAGGAACAGTTCTATCAACAGAAAAATTTCTAATTGATTATTGGATACATATTTAAATATCTAAACAATTAGGAATCTAAATAATTTATTTGTGGTAATGAACATAAAGAATTGTCTGTCAAAGTGAATTCATTTGCGTTTCTTTGCTTTTGTTTAAAGACGTTTCGGTCGGGTTGAGAAAAAAAAACACTAAAGAAAGGACTCGTCCTTGATTGACGGTTTTCGGAGATTTCTGTCATTTCTATTTTAAAATTTTTCGTGCAAGAAAAAGGGGAATATTTTATTGTGAGAAATGGCTCATAAATTGCAAGAAATCAGAGATCAACTAAACAGATCTTTAAGAGATGTCTCCAAACCTTGGACGGGCATATTAGGACGTGCCGAACAAAAAACTGGACTTGATAGACTGTACATTTTTATAGGTGAGAGAGAACTGTTAAAAAATCGTTGTCCGAAACAGGTTTTCATCTACTTAGTTTAACGTGGCTAATGAGCGACGCAAAGGTTATTTTCACATTGTAATTAAATCTTATACAAATAGAGTAATGTATCTTATCTAACCACATTAAGCTTAGCGATTAACGTGTTTTATATTTATTCTAAGAATTATCAGTTTTGTCGAATATATAACTCAAAAATTAGCGAAATATGGACGAAAATCAACAAAAACTTGCTTTTTCAGGTGCTTAAGGTATAAAAGTATGGTAAATGCTTAATTTTTTCGTTTGTTTAGGTGGAATTGCAGTCATTGGTATTTGGTTAGTATTCGGCTATGCTGCACAACTTGTTTGTAACTCAGTGGGCTTCCTGTATCCTGCTTATATGTCCATTCATGCCATTGAATCTCACAACAAAGAAGATGATACAAAATGGTTAACTTATTGGGTGGTTTTTGCTATTTTTTCAATTATTGAATATTTTGCTGACTTCATTGTCGGATGGTTCCCATTATACTGGTTAATAAAGGTCAGCATATAAGTTAGTTAACTTACAAATTTATGATAATTAAAATTTGCAGTGTATTTTCATGGTTTGGCTCATGCTTCCCACTGAATTTAACGGATCTCTTGTCCTATACAAAAGAATCGTAAGGCCATACTTTTTGAAACATCACAGTGTTATAGATGATACTTTGAATAAAGTGAAAGATCAAGGTAATTATCATAATGTACTTGTTATTCATATTTGTTACACATTATTTTGTTTTTAGTTCACAAGGTTACAGAAAAAACCAACTAAACTTACAATAACCAATTACTTTTCTTCAAGATCTGTTAGCTTATAGCTTTAAGAACTGAGGAGTGTTTTATGTCTTTCACAATTTTTCCTGTAATGTATTTTATATATATATAAAAAATATACCAAAGGAAGTCATATTTTTTATACTTCAGCAATTGAAATAAATGTCAGATTGTTATTATATCGGGGAAAAAAAAAAAATTGCATAGTCACAGTGTATGGTTTGTTTTTTTTTACATATTTTTTAGGATAACATTGCTTAAACATGTAATTTTTATTATTTGGATGACTGTTTATTTTTTTGTTTAAGTAGTTTTAGAATAGATTACCTCAATTTTTCGCTTTATAAGGCACAAATAAATGTATTAAAAAAAATACTTATTTCACTATTTATAAAACCTATTTCCTTGCTAGGATATTTATCATCCTTTAGACTGTGACAGCCAATTAATTAATGTAATTCTGAAATCCAATTACTCATTTATATTTCATTTTGCCATAAAAAAATTATAACGACCATCTCCAGGCAGGATTTGAACAGCTTTTTAACTTGACAAAGTTTAAATAATCATACTGAAAGGCATACATTGATTAAAGGCCTATATTTGTCGTTAAAAAAACATTTATTCCACTATTTATAAACCCTATTTCCTAGATTTACTAATTTGCACTTTCTTGTGCCTGTTCTTTATCAGTGGCTTCTTTGTTGCCTTCGTCCTGTAAAACTCGTCTGTTTCTCCAGGCGACCATATAACTAGTAGGGTGAATAGGAAAATAGCCAGCTAGGCCCAAAAGTTGTGCTATAGGTCTGGAAACCAAAGCCCCATTACCTATCCAATGACCTATTCGTTCTAAATTTAAAGCAACTAGTTGTTCATTATATTGATTGGGCATAGGATCGTACGTTCCTAGTTGCTCTATTACTGGTCGACTTTGGTGTTGCCTGTTCTAAAACAAGCTAGAGTAGAGACCCTGGGACTTGATACTAAGTAATACTTACTACCGCAACTACAATATGATAGAATGGTCTGTTAGTACAACCTTTTCGTAACAAACGAATTACTTTTGGAGAATTACTAGTGAAAATACCGGTTCCACTTGCAGAGGGCAACATTTTTTTAGTTTATTTTAGTCCTTTATAAATTGGTAATAAGGTTATGGTCAACTTATCTCAAATGCCAGATTCTTCTTTTTTTATTTTGTAGGTAAAACAGGATTCTCTTCCGAAAAACATTTCTATTACTTTTTATGGTAAGTATTAATATTTTCAAAGATATAGCTAAAAGTTATTTATAAAAAATATGTCTACAATTCAAATATATTAATAAATTAGGGTTTCTAATTGATGGATGTTTATTTAATATAAACACGTATAAGTTCGATTTAAATTTAGCGCGTCCATTAGCGGTAAACGACTTCTCCATTTTCGACAGGTCACGTGATCGCATAGTGCGTTGCGGGACAGAAGTAATCAGGTATAGTTGTCGTTGTCCGCTTTTATTTACGAATATTAACTAACTGGTAGGTGCGGTGAGAATTAAGACGGCTTAAATTTCTAATCAAAGCAGTTGAAGTGTGCATCCTTTGTTTGAGAGTGATTCCGGTCAGTTTGCTTGGAGTTTTTCCCTTATTTTTCAGTGCACACAAGGCTTTAACAAGCGTTGAAATGGCGTCGTCCCACATGGCGATGACGGGGGTTTACAGTGTTGCCGCCAATGCCTTACGATTACCGTTTATTATTGTTTATGGACGTCAAGAAAAACGCCCTTTTCGCCTCTGCTTTTTGTAAAATTTTTTACTGTAACAATCTTATTCTCACTGTATTGTATTATGTTCATTGTCATATAGTGGTTGACATTGACATTGACAAGTAATTATTCATATTTCTGTATGGTTCTTTTTTTTGCAGATAGTTGTAAATAGACCTACTGTACATATTGTACAAAACAGAGATGAGCTCGAGCAGTCGAACCACCTCCAAAGGTGGTAAGGGGGCGAAAGCTGAAAAGACTCACAAATCAGATGGAGGTAAGGGATATTTTCTTTAAAAAAAAAAATCAGCTTTAAATAAACTTTGTATAATTTTAGGAAAGGGCGGGGGTGATAAAGTACACAACAAAGAACAGAACTCTAAAAACGACGAACTCACTATTAAAGATAAGGTCAAACAAGTTATAGAAATGACACACCGCTCTGAAGAGGAAGTCTGTCTTGCATTACACGAAAGCAACAATGATGTTTCTGAAGCCATTAACATGCTGTATGAGGATATTAGTGTAGTAAGTTTCAAATATCCCTATTTGTTTTTTTTTTATTAACATGTGTGGAAATTTTAAAAATTGAATGGGAATTTCTTATATCTACAATAGCAAAGCAATAAAATTATTGATAAAATAATATGCAATTCAGATATTGGATTATTTTAGATAACAAGTGGTTCTAGGTATTGCATTTGTAAATATTTAGAATTTTTATTGATTAGTTTTTGTATTGTTTAATCAAAGATAGATAACCATAATTGAATGGACACACAAAATGTATAATCAGCATTTTGAGTGAAATTGTAATGATTCAATCTAAGGACTAATTTTTTTTATTAATTAATGTGTAGATCTCAGGAAAATTATCAAGCTTGAAGGTATTTTCAATTCTTACTGGTTTAGTGACCAGAGTTGCATGATAGACCAGCAATTTGGTGGTTTGAGATGACCAAATCATAGCTCCTAATTATTCTTCAATTTCTGAGTTTTTAAAAGATGTTTATGTAGTATAAATAAGTGTTTAGGATTATATGTTCTCAGATAATAAACAGAATGCTAATAAATCATGTCCTAGAAGACAAAATATTTTCTTCCAAATATATATACGAATGAATGGTTTAAGATGAGGGTATTTTCATTTTATTTGAAATAGTAAGTTTTTATTTTAATTCACTTGTTACTCTCTGTTCAGTGTGGCCATCTCCTTGTTTTATAACATTATGCTACTTTTCAGTTTTCACAATTATATATCATTTAACTAGTGTTTCAATCAGTTTTCTATTTTTAATAACTGAGCTATCCAAATCAAAACATGATTTTTTTTCTTTTAAAAATATCCTTTACATAGCTCAGAAAAGTGCTTAAAATCAGATTTAGTGTCAGTGCTTCTTGTCATTCAGTGTTCTGTTTAATTTAATTTTTCCTGTTGTGCTAGAGGTGCTGCCGTTGAGCCATGACCTTCTTCAAGTTTTGCAGCAGCCCTTTTTGAGTTTTTGATATGCAGTACTTCTTCAGTATTGCTTACATTGACCTGCCTCCATGTCCTTGGTCTACCTTTCTTTCTATTAACCCCTATTCATCTCTCCATGATTCTCTTTGGTATTCGGCTTTCACGTGTCTCGCCCATCTAAGTTGCTGATCCTTTTCATACTCTTCTATATTTGCTGTTGCAACATTTGAGTTGCTGAACTTCTGGTCTTTTCTCACTAAAAGACCGTTTTTAGTCCTGTTTTATACAGTCGTCTGAACGGAAGGTTTACTTGACATGAAGTTGTCTTAACATTGGAGTTTAATTGTTTTATTAAATATTAAACAGGTTCCGCGCTGCTGTAGCTGATGAAGAGCTGATCACAGCGCTCTAAAAATTTGAGAGACTTTAGTTTATAATATTGTTTACAAGTGTATGAAAACATATCGTTCTACGTCGTAATTGAAAAGAAATATTTGTAATGGAATTCAAACGTAATAAGGCGATTGCTTCATATTTGGCAAGAAAATCGCAATTTGCTATTATTCATGAGCTACAGCATTTACGTGTTTATAAAATGTTTGTGTGTCGAACCATTAAAAGTTACAGTGAACATTACCAGACCAGAAACCCACTCAGAGTGCAGCAAAATTGGCTAAACAGTTGAACATTTCCGACTCAAACGTACGCCGCATACTGAAATATGAACTTAAGTTGAAGCCCATCGGCGCAAAAGGCAACAATACTTAAGCAGTCAAAGGCATTGGAAAGCTTGCACGCAAATAGCGAACTCGAAAATTTTATGTTTTCTGATGAGAAAATTTTTACTGTTTAGCAATGCGTAAACAAACAAAACGATCGTGTGCTTGAAGGGCAAGTTCAGCGACAATTTGGACAAGCGTCGAGTGATGGATTCTGTAATTATAATGTTTATCTATATCAATTCAAGTAGTAAATACATCTATAAGGATGCAACTAAAACCATCTAATGTCAGAATTTCTTCCTGCCATATGGTTCTTTTAAAGCGGAATTTTTCAGGTTCAAAACAAGGCATAATATATGTCCAATCTGAATATGATCTGAAAATACATTGGCTGTGGTGGTCGTGTCGACCAGTCACTCGCCTGTCAATTGAAGGGTTCCGGGTTCGAATAGTGGTTCGGGTATGAATGATTGTGTTTTAGTGGAAGCCATAAAATTTGTAAATTAATATAATCCTAATGAGTTAAGGAAATTGGCCTAAAAATGGACAGAAGCCATTTATTAAAAAAACCTTAATAATCAGTTGTAGACACGATGTCTTTAGAAAACCCAGATTTGAGGTACTCTTTTCTCTTTTTGACTGAAAATAAATGCTGCGAAAGCTCAGGGCATGATTTGTACTGCTTTGGGAAATATGCTGTTTCGTATACTACTTGTAAAAAGTGCTTCCAAACTGGGAATTTTGACTTAAACGATGAAGAACTTCCGAGATACCTAGAGGAAAAGTGGAGGATGAAGAATTCGAAGCACTGCTGGAAGGACATCCTTGTCCTACACTGCTAAGGCTGAGTCAGGAACTCAGAGTAACATTTTAAACCAATTCTAAATATTTGCATAGGCTGCAAGTCAGCTCTGCAAAAATTGTAGGGTAATCCTGTTATCCTATGTACATGGTGGGATCAGCTGGGTGTCATACATTAAGAGTAGCTGCAATCTGGTCAAACTCTCACTGCTCCGTTATCAGCAGTAATAGATTCGTGTTCTAATCTGTATTTTTTATTAGAGTTTAAGTAGTCAAACCGCTATCGTCATCGTTGGGATTCCATTAATATTTGTCTTTTATTAATGATCCGATATTCAAAACCCATTTGAGATAATATTCTTTGGAGGCTAGTTCTGCTGCAAAGAAAGTTGGTTTTATTTTTCCTTAGTCGCTGTTGCAATGTAGGCACAGTTTACATTTCATACATAATATAAATTTTGCTTCGAGTTAAGTCTTTGTCGCTTTCGTCAACACATTTGCTTCTACCGGAATCACTACAGACTTTTTTGACTTTAATTGGCTTCGTCACAATATCTTTAACTGTAGACAACGGAGTTTTCGTTAATGAAGATGTTTCTGCTGCGGCTGCATTTTCATTAAGCCCATATTCAATAAAGAAACACACATTATTATTAATTTGCTTACCATCGGACGATAAATGTGTTTTTTTTTTAAATTAGCACTATCGGAATCACAATGATCCTTATCTTGCCAAGAACGCCGCATTTTTAGCACCTTTGGAATAACAAAAATTCGATCGAAGTTATAAAACTGCGCTGTTTAAGAAAATAATGCGAACTAAACTAGAATATTTCGAAACTACTAAACCGGGTACAGAATTAATTTTACTTTTTTTCCTGTTATTTTTATTAGGCCCGGCTCTGTTTACGTTTATTGCAACTTTGCTGGGTTTTGTTACGCCAGGGATTGTTAAGAGTTTATTGCAACCAATCGGTCAACGATATATCAACAATATCCATGTTTCGTCAACAGTTATGAACCGACGCCAAAAATCATTCCGATTGCATTTTAACATCGCTAAACATTCTTTTAAAGTTGACACATGTGTGGGTTTGTCAATTGTGAGCAATCGGCACCCATTTTGCGGTAAGCTTTTTCTTTTCCAAATAAGTTATTTAAATTCACCAAAAAATCACCCGTTCAATTGAGATGCCCCCAGTCTCAGCAATCTCACCCACTTTCACTCTCCGATCGTTTATCACGATATCGTCGATTTTTCCAATCATTACTGAAATGGTAACCTCATTTGGATGACCTGGACGACCTTCATCAAAAATGCTTGTACGGCGTTTGAATTCAGCTGTACAATATTTTATGGTTGATAACGAAAGTGCAGAGTCTCCATAAACTTCGCTGAGCTTCGTTTTAATCTCATTATTTGTTTTCTTTACATAAACAAATATTTATCACTGCTCGATATTCAATTTTTTCCATTAAAAAATCACAAAAGTTCTATTTAAATGGCTGCCGTTCAGAAACTAATTCACGCAGCGACTTGACAGTTTGACAGTATTGTTGTTGAAGGTTACATTTACGACAAATATCACTTTTTAAATACCAGCAGCACCATCTCTGGCCTAGGCCAGGTATTTATCAGACAGCCCTCGTACAATCCTGACAGTGCTATCAAACCGATATTTCTCTTTGTTTTACGACTTTTTCTTGCTGCCAAACGATCAAATTTTGATTGTGCACTCCAAAGAAATGTTTTTATTGGTTTATTTTTTAATATAAATTATTGTCTAATCCACTTTAGTTTATCTTTGTTATTCGCAACAACAAACAATAGATTCATGATAACAAATGTATGCAATGCAATTTTCCTGAATTATTTCCGATAAGGAGTTATAATGTTATATAATTTTATCTATTGCAATTGTAAATATGCAGTAGGCAAAAAAGTTTTTGCGCACCGCCAGTCAAAACATTTTGCGGTGAAGTTCATTCGAAGAAAACGGCTGCTGAAAGTTATCGATTGTTGGTTGAAGCCTATGGTGAACATGATCTAACCTAAAAAACTTGTAAACGATGGTTTAAACAGCCGAAAAAGTTTAATGATGCAGATTTGCATTATTGGATGAAGACTCAACTCATATAAGTAATGTCTGAATGATTGTGGCGTGTTCATATATTTTTTCTCCTTTATTTGGGTTTTTCGCCACTGTCTAAAACTCAAAAAATATCAAAAATACCTGTTCTTATTTAAAGAAAGGATTACTGGGTAAAAACAAAAAACCAAACGGAGACAAATTTCTCAGTGATTCTTTTTTGTAATAAATTTGCCTAACGAACAAAATTTTAAAGATATAAAAATGTTATAAAAAATGTACAAACTTTTAACGTTTCGGAGGGTAATCTCCCCCCGTTTTCAAAACTGAACTAAAAAATAAATTATATTAATTTGTAATATATATAGTAACGAGTGAAAGTAAATATATTTTTTTGTATGTCAACGATACTTAATTGACAACAATGGATTTTCATGACAGTGACATACTATCAAAAAATATATATAGGTAATGTTTAATGTGTGATTGTTTATTGTACTGATTGTGTATTCAAATATTTAAATGTTTTTAATTGTATTCTTTAGAATCGGGAACCATATTGAATTTAAATCTACCGAAGGCATAGCAATACAGTTATTTTTATTTAATTTTAAAGAATACAATTAAAAACATTTAAATATTTGAATACACAATCAGTACAATAAACAATCACACATTAAACATTACCTATATATATTTTTTGGTAGTATGTCACTGTCATCAAAATCCATTGTTGTCAATGTTAGTATCGTTGACATACAAAAAAATATATTTACTTTCACTCGTTACTATATATATATTACAAATTAATATAATTTATTTTTTAGTTCAGTTTTGAAAACGGGGGGAGATTACCCTCCGAAACGTTAAAAGTTTGTAAATTTTTTATAACATTTTTATATCTTTAAAATTTTGTTCGTTAGGCAAATTTATTACAAAAAAAAATCGCTGAGAAATTTGTCTCCGTTTGGTTTTTGTTTTTACCCAGTGATTCTTTCTTTAAATAAGAACAGGTATTTTTGATATTTTTTGAGTTTTAGACAGTGGCGAAAAACCCAAATAAGGGAGAAAAAATATACTCAACTCATATGTTGAAACAATTGGCAGAAGCATTGAATGTTGCCCAGTCCGCCATTTTTGAACGTCTATACGCATTGGAAAAGATCCAGCAGGAAGGAAAATGGGTTCCATATGAATTGAAGGAGAGAGGCATTGAAAGACAAAAAACACTTGTGAAATTTTGCTTCCCAGACAGACAAGAATACCCTTTTTGTATCGAGTTGTGACAGGTGATGAAAAGTGCATCTATTTTGATAACCCAAAGCGCAAAAAATCACGGGTAGACCCAGGCCAGCCTTGAACATCACAATCAGTGCCCAATATATATGGAAAGAAGGCTTTGCTGTGTATTTGATGGGATAGTAGGGGAGTTGTGTCTTATGAACTACTGAAACCTGGTAAAACGATTACTGGCAATCGATACCGACAATTGATAAAATTGAATCGAGCATTGAAGGAAAAATGACCAAAACACCCCAAAGACGCGATAAAGTCATTTTTCAATATGACAATGCTCGGCCCCATGTTGCAAAATGTGTTAAAACTCTTGGAAAACGATAAATGGGACGTTCTATACCACCCGCCGTGTTTACCGGACTTAGTCCTTTTGGACTACCCCTTATTTTGATCGATCCAGCACGGACTTTTAAAACAACACTTACATTCTTACGAAGAAGAAAAAATTTGGCTTGAATGAACATGAGGAAGTTAAATTGTCTTTTACTCTGAAAGCATTTGACTCTTCTACACATTACTAGTTACCATCGAAACAGTCTTACCTGTAGTTGTAACAAAAGCATCATGCACTTACCATAATATTTCCGTATAGCAAGCAGTCTGAGATGCTCGCACTCTGCATAACTCTGATCCTAAAATCCCCTCGCCCCCACAACTGCAGAAGCAACAATATCCAATCGCCCGTCTATTTCATAAAAAATTAAACCTGCGTCTATTACACTAACATACGTTTTAAATTCAGATTGTTTTCCGAAACCGTATACTTTGTTATTGGTTTTTACAATCGCAAAGTCAAACATATAAGTAAACAGCAAAAAATGTGTCAATTTTTGTGTGAAAGTACTCCAAAGTAAGAGAAAACAGTTCCATCTGCAGGAATAGTCATGCTACGGTTTTCTGGGATCTTCAGTCGTGCTTCTGTGGTGTTCATAGACTACCTGACAAGAGGGAAGGACCAAGACCAGGGAGTATTACGCTTCACTATTCAGGTTTAATAGTGTTGTATGGTCTGAGAAGCTGACTCGTTGATTGCTAGTTACTGAACCGGTGCAGAACCAGTAAATTTTTAAAACTATCCCATAGTTTTGCTAAAATTAGACCAAATGAACAGTTACTTAACAATAAAGTAAGGTTATTACAATACAAAAGAGCAATTGAAGCCTACACAATAGTATACGAGACAAATAAAAAACATGTGTTACTTCTATTGATAGTTTAGTTAGCGATTTTTGTTAGAAGCTTTCCTCCCTCTACTGTTATTTTTACCGCTTATATCTTTACTCCATTTTTTAAAATATAATTTTATTTCTAATAAAC
This sequence comes from Cosmopolites sordidus, assembly GCA_031761425.1. Taxonomy (NCBI): domain Eukaryota; kingdom Metazoa; phylum Arthropoda; class Insecta; order Coleoptera; family Curculionidae; genus Cosmopolites; species Cosmopolites sordidus. The sequence continues at coordinate 183,443 of JARFXV010002443.1, forward strand.
AAATATTCGTTATAGGGTGAATGGGAAACCACAGACAAAAAGAAGAAGAAACGACAGGCATCCGCGAGTAAGCAGGACAAAAAAGGTGAGGAAGGAGCTGGCGGAGAAAACTGGGACGAGGACGAGACACAGAACAGAGGCGTAAACACCGGGGCAGGAGATGGAAAGGTATTTAGAAATTTAATTTTTGAGGATATTATGCAAATCAAGAACCATTGGGACTGATCCAGTGAAACTATTTATTCTGTCAAAGAAGTACCGGGAATTGATCATTTGAAAGGCCGGATTAAGGGAATGTCAAAATTCTTTATTTCGCTAAGTTGGCACAATTGTCCTCTATACGGATGCGGAGTTTGAACGTCATCTGTAATTTAGTTTGTTTACAGTGCTCGATTTTGTCGGTTCATTTCAAGTGTTTTTTTGCGATTTTTACAATGGATAGAAACATCGAACAAAGAATTTGTCTTAAATTTTACATTGCAAATAGAATTTCGTGTGCCGAGTCGCTGAAAATATTGCAGAAGGCTCACGGTGCCAATCGCCTTTATCAAAAATATGTGCATATGAGTGCTACAGTGCATTCAAAAGCGGTCGAGATGTGGTGGAACATTGGCCTCGCTCTGGTCGGCCATCAACGTCTTCAACTGAAGTTGAATCTTTATGGGTCTCACGAATCAATTCGTGCCATTTTAAGTGATTGTTTGGGCATGAAACGCGTTGTCGCTCGACTAGTGCCGAAACGCCAGAATTTTCTTCAGAAACTCAATTGTGTAAAGATCGTTGAAGACATGCTAGAACGAGTCAATTCCCACCCCACACTCATAAAACGCATTGTTATTGGTAAAGAAACATGGCTGTACGAGTTTGTCATGAAATCAGTCAACAAACTTCGGAATGGCGCCTTCCAAATGAGCCGAAACTGAAAAACCACATCAAAGTCGATCAAAAGTTAAGGTGATGTTGACTCTTTTCTTTGATTATCGCCGTGTTGTGCATTCGGAATTCTTGTCAGAAGGTCAGACGGTAAATAAAGAATATTATCTGAGCGTTATGCGGCGTTTGAGAGAGCAAATTCTTCGAAAAAGGCCAGATTTGTGGAAAGAAAACTCTTGGATTTTGCGTCACGATAACGCACCATCTCACAAGGCTATCATTGTGAACGAATTTCTGGCCAAAAACTCAACAAACACCATCGAGCAACCACCGTATTCACCTGATATGGCTACGGCCGACTTCTTTCTCTTTCCAAAACTCAAATTACCACTCGGAGGCACCCGTTTTCAATCGATAGAAGACATAAAAGACAATTCGCGGCGAGAACTGAAATCGATTTCGGAAAATGCGTTTAAAAAATGTTTTAACAATCGGCTTATTCGTTGGTATAAGTTTACTATTTCGGAAGCGGCCAACTTTGAAGGCATTACAATAAATTTGGATAAATAATAAACATTTTGTGGTTTATTAACCAGTTGTCGGTACTTTTATGACAGAATGTATATTGCGCACTGGTTGCGATGTTGAAGGCTGGCCTGAGTCTACCTATGATTATTTTTTGCCTCTTGGGTTGTCAAAATAGATCTATTTTTTATACCCATCACAAATCGATGCAAAAAACAGTTTCTTTTCAGTCTGGCGAGAAAAATATAACAAGTGATTTTTCGCCTTTCAGTGTCTCACCAGTCACAATTCGTTTTACATCGAGTTTTCTTTAAACCTTTTCTGTCTGGCAACTAAAATATCACAAGTGTTTTTTCTCTTTTCTTCTGGATCTTTCCGTGTAGACGTTCGGAAATGGTGGATTGGGCAACATTCAATGCTTGTGCCAATTGTTTCAACGTATGAGTTGGGTCTTCATCTAATAATTCTTGCAAATCTGCATTTTCAAACTTTTTTGTCTTTCTTGGACGCTTCTTGTCTTTTATATCAAAATCATTACTTTTAAAGCGTTTAAACCATCGTTCACAAGTTTTTTTGAGTTAGAACATGTTCACTATAACAGCGATAAGTTTCAGCAGCCGTTGTCTTTAAACGAAAGAAGGTTATTAACCTTCCTCACAAAACGTCTTTTGCTGGTACATAATCCGACATATTTAAAGCTATGAAAAACTATGGTTTTTGCACAATGACAATTAAGAACAAACTTTTTTTTACCCTCCAAAACGTCAATATATCAACAAATGTGCTAGTAATGCAGTCTCTTAGCAAAATCGACACTAGTAACTGAAACACCTATTTTGGAAGGTATAAAAAACATTGAAAAGCGTTGGGACACTTCATCCATCGATTTTCAAATTTCAAGCTAAAAAAAGACTATATTGAAAAATGAATCGATTTTTTCTATATAAAAAAACAATATTGAACTTATCACAACTTTTCACTCTACCCTTATATTCAATAAATCTTTGATTCGATTGGTCGTGCAACCAACCTAGACAACCATATAAGGTTGTAAATAAAGTAATAAACGTAATAATTGTAACCATATAAGATTATATCCATTAATTATCGCCTGGTCACGCCATATCTGCAAATATCAGTGTTATTTTGGTTCAATGCTTTCTTCTTGGGCAAAAAAACTAAATCATATGTAGTTTATTGCAACCCATTGTGACAATTTTAACCTACAGTTTTTATATTATGATTTTTTGATTGTGACCAATTGCTTTTGAGTATAATTAAAGTAGATTATTCGAATGAATCAGTCCTTCAGATTTTTTTTCATTTGAGTTATTTATAATTGTTGTTTGTACAGGAAAGGGGCGGTCGCAAGGACAAAACATCGGGCGGCCCGCCCCGATTACACGGCCGCAACAACGAAGGTCGTGGTTGGCGAGGCAGAGACCGTGACCAGAACGAGGAGGGTGGCGGAAGGGGTGGTGACCGGAGAGGCGGGCGCGGAGCAGGTGGTACCCGTGGAGGTGGCGGGGGCAGAGGGCGTGGAGGCGGTCGAGCTGGTGGTCGTTACCAACCTAGGGGAGGCAACAGGGGCGGTCCGCCTGGCAGTCGAGACTACAACAAACAGCCGATCGATACTTGGGACAATTCGAACGCTTGGGATAACAGCACTGCCGCCGCAGCGAATACCAATCATACCGGAGCGGGTAAGACAGTGCTGGTACATTTTTGTGAAGGTTACCTTATGATTCACTTAAATACACCTGTGGACAGTCAATTTTGGTACTGGATACATTAAACTTTGTTTTGAATTAATTTTAATCATGTAATGCACATAAAGGATTATGCAATAGGAGTGTTAGAACTTTAAAATTAGACACAATGATAACTACACGTGATAATTCGGTAATTCTTATTTTATCTTGGAAGAACCATTCTCTGTTTCCGTCGCCATTTGGTTCTATTCTTGGACTGTATTATCAAGTTTGGTGAAGCTATCTTTTGCACATCCTCTGTTACGCCATGCTTCCAAAGTAGTCTTGGTCTGTCACTTTTTTTTGGGTTGTCATCATACCTTATGACATGACCTGCGCACCTCAAGCTGTAAATGTTTTATCAACATTATGATGCCTTCATTACTGGTTTGTCTGTAGATGTTATATAACTTGAAGTTATACTTGAGTCTCCATATACCATTCTCTCACATTGCACCATATATTCTTAAGATTTTCTCATAAAAGTTGATAAAAGTGAAATCTTAAAAACCTTACCAGTGACTTCTGAGGATGAAGAAGGTAACTCTTGAACCACTTGAGGATTTTTATCAGTCTAGGTCTTGCAGTTATACTGTTCACTGACCCATTAAGCCAGAAGTGTGCGCCTAGTTATTATTTTTTCCCCAAAGAGGAGGTCGCTTTTCAGTTTCTACAGTGTGCTGAACACAGCAGTCTATGATTGACATTTACATTTTAAACAGTGTTGTTGCTATTACGTTTTAATGTTCTGACACTCTTATTGGAAAATTCAAAGATGCCTGTATGAGTATATTTATGGTTGAAGCACCTGATCTATAGACTTGCCACATCAGGACATATAAAGTCACCGATTCGATGCTGCAACAATGGTGTTGCTGCAGTGTTGTGGGTGAGATCGTCGCTAATGCCTAGATTCTTCATATTGATATGCACAATATCCTTTAAGCTGCTCATCTCCTTTTTTGTGACTTTGGTAAATTCACTTTGGTTTAACATACAGCAGAAGAATTTCTTGTGCAAAAAAAAACTTTACGCGTGCAGCACCGTACACGTGATAGAAGTGAAACTTCTTAAAAAATAAGAAAATAAAAAATAAAAATAAGAGATTTAGTGTGAGAGGCAAAGAGAGAGGGAGCATCTCAAAAGAAATACAACAATACAAAATTTACATAAAAAATATTCAGTTTATTCAATATCAGTCATTGGTTGGTCCTTCAGTTGGTAATACTGATATTAAAGTTTTGTGATAACTAAAATATGAGATGTACAGGGTCTGTCCCAAAAGTAAGTTGAATAAGTCTAGGAAAAAAAGGTTTATTGCATAAATCATGCATCAGCATTTATATTGCATAAAAAAAGAGATCAAGGTACAAGCAACTAAAATTCTTTAAAGTTGCTTCCTTCCGCGTCGGAACACTGGCACCATCGTTTTTCCCAGTCGCTGAACCATGGCAGGCGTCGACGGGCCTTCTTCAATCACCTCGTCGTCGCTGGTTTGGCTGCTTCCAAAGTCCCGAAATGGTGGCCCTTGAGTTCCTTCTTGATCATCGGGAAAAAGAAGTCCGGTGGTGCCAAGTCGGGGCTGTACGACGACTGGGGCAGTGGTGCCACACCGCGTTTCGCTAAGTACTCCGTGTCAATGACGGCGGTGCATCTCCTTCCTGGCTCTTTTCACTCGGCTTTGGGGCTTTTGGGCTTTCAGTACTTCCAAGTAAAAATGACTGCCCTTGCGGCACGAACTCTGAGTGGACAATGCCTCTTTGGTCGAAAAAACCGATGAGCGTGGCCTTTACATGGGACTTACTCATTCTCGCCTTCTTTGGGTGTGGGGATGCTGAGGTGCTCCACTCAGCACTTTGTCTTTTGAACTCCGGGTCTCATTACCCAAAAAATTCGGATCACTTTCACACTGCTACAGAGGGCACGCAAGATCGCAGCCTTCTGTTCATCGGAAAATACTTTAGGGACCATATTCGCGTAGATTTTCCGCATGCCCAATTTTTCAGTAACAATGCGATGCACAGCACTTTTAGGGATATTACACTGATCTACCAGCATTCTAACACTCAGGCGTCGATCAGACTTTAACATGTCCCCCACTTTCTTCAAATTTTGGTCGGAATGTGACGTTGACGGGCGTCCAGAGCGGTTTTCGTCCTCTCTGCCATCCCGGAACATCTGCCAGCGATAAACCATATTTTGGGACACAGTATTATCGCCATAAGCTTCCCTTAGCATGGCAACAGTCTCGGAGCCCGTTTTCTTGAGCGCAATACAAAATATTATCGTGAAACGCGGCATCTTGAAATGCCGACGCGTCACTAAAACAAGAGTTCGCAGAACTAGCAGTGATACGCCCTGTGAAATAGACTGCAGGCAACTGACGCGGGTAACGTTGGCTTCCATACAACCCCTCACCACGTTTCCCATCACTAGGTGCGGCTTGCTTCGGCGCCCAAGGTCATTCAACTGGCTTTGGAAACACCCTGTATGTTTGTAATTCGACATTTTCGAGATAACGCGAAAAAATTGCATCTATTGTAGTTCCGGATTTTGTTGTTGATTCATTGGGTTTGTTATTTATGTACAGACCAAATTTTTCGCCAAGAAAGTTAATTAGCGGTAAAGAATCAAGTTTACGTTAAAATCTCCCCCGAGAATCATAGGGATTTTATCTTCGCCTCTACCAAGAGCATCAGCACCTGTACAACGGTAAATCAGCAGGGAACAGTGTATGAAATATATTATATTGTCGAGATTCTGGTTCGGTGTTACATAGATGCCCGCACTATATTTTTTCTATTTGGCGTTTTGACACTCCGCAATGCAAATATCGCCAACTGGTGTCACTGTAGATGTATATGATTGAGACTGCCTAGCAACCATTTCCATATTTGCTATAAATATATTTACAGTATCATATTGATTATGTATTGTACACAGCGGATCTATCAACAAATACTAAAACTATTATAGGAACCTTTGCCGATGATACGGTTATACTCGCAAGTCATGAAAATTCAGTTACCACATCTACGATCTTGCAAAAGCACTTGCATGGTATCCAAACATGGCTACTCAAGTGGAGAATTAAATAAACGAAGCAAAAAGGGCATAACCTACCAACACATTAGCTTATAGAAGAAATCTATAAGATCTTCTTAAGAATAGAAAGTTTGTTTTTATTGCTAATAATAAAAAAAATGATTATGATATATTGCCACTCCTCCTGCTCGAACATTTGGTCGCTTATATTTAATGACGGAATTAAATCTTGGTATACTGACATCGTCATTGTTTAACCGCGTTTCTGACAAAAGTACAATATTTGATTTGCGTATGACAGCGTCTGTTAGATCGGCGAAATGTGCTCGGAGACTCTGACAATTAAGGGTATATACAGATAATCCACTCCTCCCAGTCATAAAATCAATTATTTGTTTATCCACAGTTTTCAGTCGATTCAATGAAAGTCTCCGGAATTCGTCTTTTAAATGAGACATATTAACAGATGCTCTTTGACTATGATAAAATGTAGAATCACCTCTATCCGTTGTAATCCATAATCCTTTAATACTGGCGACACGTGATAAAGCAACGTAAACTAATGATTGCGACTGTTTTTTATTATATTTGTAAACAACTTCAGAATACGTGCTCCCCTGAGGCTTGTGAATGGTCGTCGCACAAGCACAAACTAATGGTAGATGTGATCTTTTTGCGTTGATAGTTTTATTTTCAGTCTGTATTAACCAAGAACAAGTTGGTTTTATTAAATACATCTTCACGGATATAATTAAACAATCATAGGACACAAACGTAGAAAAGCGTAAATCATAAAACAATGATAACTATTACTTACAAAACGCGTGATACCTCAGCTGTTCATATATAGCGTCTAACTCGTACATCTATGACGCGCGCATGCGCGACACTATTTTATTCTATCGCTTTGTATTGTGTATACGTCGCTCTCTTTTGCTCCACTCCCGTGGCGTCAGAATGTATAGCTCTCTTTCTCCTTTTCTCTACGTTATATCTTTCTTCTCTCTCATATAACGAAATGTGTCTAAACGTGACGCGTCCTTGAAATTTCACTCTAAATTATCGTCTCAATTATCGATTATCGAATCGCCGCCTAAGAAGTTTCACTTTAAAAATCTAACTTAAGTTTTATAAGTGGGACTTACATTTGCGTTTTTTTAAAAAGAACTTTTATTCAAATCTTAATACATTTCATTCTACAAGACTAATTATTATAAATGAACAATTTATGAAACGAAACGGAGACTAGGAGTCAATATTCGTATTGATTTCTCAATAAGTCTCTTCTGACTCTTCTGACATTTACCCTAATCTCTAGTTAACTTTGGTCGGCTCCTCATGTCCTTCCTATTTATACTTAAACTGCTGATAACGCTGCATTCTGGTCCTATTCTAAGGATATCTGAAGAATTCCATTTTGTTATCACATTCTATGCTTTTTATAACTGATAAGCTATTTATTTTCAACTCTTATGGGCAATGTTTACAGTAAATAAAACAAAATTATTTTGGCAGCTTGCGCCTTCAGCAAATGTTTTAACTTATACTCCATTTCCGCCGTTATCTGCAAAAAAAAAACAGGTTTTATGATGAATATTAACAATTCTGTACTTTTCTTTGTTAAAAAATTAATATTTTTATTATTTGTTTGCTGGCGAGCTTGTTTTGAGAAAAACGAAGAAATAATCAAATCAAACAAAAACAGGTTTCTGTGAATCATAATTCATTTGGAAAATATTAACTTTGAAGTAGATATACAGTGGGGGAAAAATATTTTAACAAACCAATTTTTCTCAATTTTTACTAAAAATTTAAAACATTTTATCAACGCAAATTGCAAATGATTTGCAACAAAGATTTGTCATAATTAAAGCAGAATATAAACTAGTTGATGAAATACCGATTTTTCATGCGGAAATCGTATTTGAACAGTTGGTTTTGTTCATAAAACCCGCCCTACAGATAATACATAACTTCAATACACAAAAATAAACAAATTTAATGCATCCTCATTCAGCTATAATAATGCGCTTTCACACACAGCAAAACAGGTCAAGGAAACGATTGAGGCGTTTAGTTGGGAAATACTTTCGCATGCCTTCACCAGCATACTTTACAATACAATACAGCTTTCGCATACTTTCACCAGACTTGGCTCCGTCCGATTACTACTTATTTGCATTGATGGGTCACGCACTTGCTGAGCAGCGCTTTACTTACGAAAATTTCTGATGAATAAATCAGTCCCGATATTTACTGAACTAATCTTGTATTCCTATAATGTTCATCATTAATAGAAACATTATTTTTAAAACAATGCCATTATTTGTTCTTCCAGATATGATAAAAATTATCGAATTATCACTGGTTTATTGGATAACCCTTTTTCTCAAGCTATATAACAAAAAAATAGAATCAATGCCAAGACGGTTGCCATTATCACATTCAATCTAAGATTGAGTCATCGCCTGGGGATGCGAACATGGTTAGTGAAACGCACTTCGAGAAGTTAAATGAGGTTATCTGGTGTTTACTTCTTCTTTTGGCTATTTTTTTAGAAACTTCAGGTGTTCAAATATTATTTCTCCTTTCAAAATTTTTATTTTATGAACTATTATTTATTGAACTTTATATTCTGTTTTAATTATAGTATAATTTTGTTGACTTTGCGTTGTTGTAGTATGTGTTGATATAAGTTAAAAAAATGTAAGCAAAATAAATTAAGAAAAATCGGTTTGTCGAAATACTTTTTTCGTTCGCTGTAAATAAACGGAACAAACAAATAGCGTTTTGTTAAATTCTACAACGGATTTGAATAGTTTTTGTTAATTTGGTGGTTTCCTCGATATCGTATAAGAATAATTTCGCTATTTCTTAGATGAATGGGACGATCTTCAAACAGATGAATGGTCAACTGAAGAGTACACTGGCAGCCTAGTAGAGAGCAAAGTGTTTACTCCTAGTGTCCCGCCCAACTTGAATGTCATCGAAGGCAACCAGGAACCAAACCTGGACCCGAACCTGGTCAATTCGGGGCAGCAGGACGCTACGGGTTACAGGTAGTTTATTTGTTCCGTTCATTTTTTTTTAGGTGGTAAAATAAAAACATTTTGTACAACGCGGTAGTTGGGACTAGTGACCATACTGATGCTAGATAATCATCAGGTGCTGTATAGGTTTGCCTGCCGTTGCCTGTTCTTGTTGTGCGGGAACAACCACGCGTCATATGCCGCTTTGGGGGAACAACCTGATCGCTCCTCAATTCTTCCATTGGAACCTTTAATGTAAAACACTAAACTCAAATGGATTTACCGCTAAACACTAAGTCACTTCTTATTAATTAAGTTAATTAATTTTTAATTTCTCCACTCGCGTTTCATTAACCATGTTAGCATCATCAGTCATTTACTATTATTCTCTTTACTAATTGCGTTTAGGTTAAATCATCCCCTGTTGAAGCTAACGTGGTTTGGTTATCGATGAAACGTGGGCCGATAATTTAAAAACAAGTGATTTGGTGTTTAGTGGTAAATGTCTTTGAGTTTAGCCTAATTTTCCTGATGATGAGTGGTAGTAAGTCCATTATTCCCGTTTGAGACATGGAGTATTTAGGAATTGTTTCCAATTTCAACTATCTTATGCCAGGAATTCCATTTTCGTGAGTGATAGTATCCTCTTTGTCGATAATTTTCTAGGGCGATCCGATTTCTTTTTCTGCTTATCTATTGGCTTTTCTTCCGTTCGTTGCCATAAATCTTCGTTAGTTACCGTCTTTGTCCGCCAGATTTGTAATATATTTCTCATGCATGTGTGTATGAATACTTGTACTTTTTGTTCTATTCCAGCTAAAAGCTTTTATCATCGAGTTAAAAATGTTGGAATATTTCTCGGACCGCCAAGTTTTATTCACTGTTGTTTACATCGTTCGGCTTTCCGTCAGTTTTCGCCACTACACTTCCCAAGTAGATACATTCTTTCACTTCCTCTATCACTTTTCCTTCCAGTTTCCTTCTCCAATTTGACTGGACATCGAAAGAGTCCCTTCATTAAACTCTATGGTATGGTGTTGCTATTTATGTATCCGAAATTGGTAACAATGATGTTGCTATGCGCTATCTGATATACATCGTAAAGTTTGACATTGTTAACTGTATACTTACTCAGAACGTTTTCTCATATGGACGCTATTTGTGTTGTAGTGAAAATTTCATCTCAGTCAATTATCTCCACAGCAGTGAATCAATCACTTTGACTTTTGGCAATGAAGCACCATCTAAAACCACTGTATGTCATTGGTTTAGTGAATTCAATTGTGGCCATCGTTCGGTTACCGACGAATTTAAAGAAGATCGTTCAAAATCGGTTGTTGAGCCAGAAAATATCGGTACTGCACGCGCACTGATAAAGCAAGATCCTCATGTGACATACCGTGAGATTGAGGCATCCCTGGGTATTAGTATGAAAAGCATATACAAGATTTTATGGGAACATTTAACCGTGAAAAAGATTCGTGTTCATTGGATTCCGCATAATTTAACAATCGCTCAAAAAAAGTCTCGTGTGGATTGATGCAAAGAAATCAAAATTCAAAAAAAGAAATCAAAACTCAAAAAATACAATCGTGATGCGTTAAAAATCATGTATAACATCTACACACGTGACGAATCTTGGATCTATGCGTATGAGCCCGAAAGTAAACAGCAGTTGACTGTATGGGTCCTACAAAATGAACCAGACCCAACAAAAGTTGTTCGCGCAAGAAGCACTTTGAAGCAAATGCTCGCCTGTTTTTTGGTATAAATTGACATCAATGACACTAGATAAACATAGAACGCTTAATTTTGAATGGTACACAACCATTTGTTTGCCAAAAGTATTTGAAGACATAAGAAAAAACAACCAGCGACGCAATTCTTCACCATGGCAATGCGAGCTCTTACACATCGGACCGAACAACTCAATATTTGATCGGTCAAAACATCGAACTGATGGGTCATCCGCCGTACAGTCCTGATTTAGTACTCAATGATTTATTTTTGTTCCCGTCCGTGAAAAATAAACTACGTGGTCAACGATTCCAGGCGCCAGATAAAGCGGTTGATGCGTCCAAAATGCATGTTTTTGGAGATACCTCAATCGGAATGGAAAAAAATATGAAAATTGGTTTAAACGTATGCAAAAGTGTATCGAACATCGCGGAGAATATTTTGAAAGACAATAAAAACATTTTCAATGTTGAGTATTAAATTTTATTATTATTATATTCTGATACATAAATAGCAACCCTCGTATACTACGATTTTTCTTGTTTATAAAGCTGTTATAAACAACAAAAAGGGTGCTATTGCATAGAATTTCATGAGTATAGTCTCTGATATTGAACGTGCGAGTTGAAACTGAGTATTTATTCTCTGTCAGTAGTATCGTCTGGAATCATTTACCGTAAAAATCTTTTGTTTTGCAGTCAGGCTTTGGGTCAGACTTACAACCAGACCGTTCAAATACCGAACCAGCAGAGTCCAGTTCCGCCCATGGTGAACGCATTGACGCCGGCGCAGTCTCAATATTTCTCTCAGCTGGCGCAGCAGAACAGCGATAGTTTGAGCAAGCAGTATTCGAATACCACCTATCAAGGACAAACTGGATATGATGCCAAATCGAACGTGCAACAAGTAATAAACGCTGATTTTTGTTATGTTTCTTGTTACTAGGGTGCAATAAAAGTTTTTACGTTTTATGGTACTTACTATTCAGCGTTTAAAAAAATTATCTGCATTCACAGCTACTCTTAAAACGCCGGCATCGAGAGGCCGTGGGCGACCTGATCTTCCCCTATTTTCAAGACTCATGTCTCCCTCCCGGAACATTTTGAATCGGAGCTGAGCGGTGCGGATTGATACGGTAACTTCCGCTTCAGCCGCTTTGAAGCCTTTTTGAAAATGTATTAAATTTTCAACAATTTGTCAGAGCAAAAAGTTAAATTTGGATTAAACCTCTGGAGAGTGAAGTATAATCCTTATTTATAAAAAAAGAAAAACGCAAAAACTATTGTTAATCCCTAGTACTTGAATGTTTCATTGGAAATTCCTTTTGATTTAACAATGATTTTGATGATTAGGTCTACACTCCTGTAACGCAGGCCTACAGTAGCGCTCAGCCCACCTACGGAAGCGCCCCATCAAATACTTACGCCAACAGCAACTACCAAACAGTAGCTAATTCGTATGGAGCCAATCAGGAGGTTCCACAGGCCCAGCAACCCACGAGGACGAAACCGCAAAGGGCAAGGGTGCCACCGCCCTCAAAGGTATTGTGTTTCCTTCAGGTGTTTCTTCAGTGTGCTTATAAATTTTGGTGGGTTTAGATTCCTGCAAGTGCCGTTGAGATGCCAGGCGATCTGAACAGCAGTATCGGATATCTGGACGTGCAGTTCGGTGTGATGGATTTGATAGACAATTCATTTGATTCCACTACGGCCTCAGATGTGAAGTACGGTTCAGAAAACAATAGAAAGTAAGCACTATGTCAAGGTTAACACTATAAAAAGTTTTTGTTTGATATAAATGGTCCTTCTATTGTTTATTTTTCAAAATAAGCAGGTTGTTGACATTCTATCAATTAATTGTATTGATAGCATTAAGTCATTAATTAACTGACGCTTTTTTCTTAGAAAATTTGATAATTTTTGTTCTTTGGGTAGCTGGGGAACAAATTTTAGATTTTTTTCAAGCAAAGTTACCCATTATAATATTTTTCCTGATATGCCTGTCAATATAATCCTTTGATAGCTTAATATTTATTATTATTATATGTAGTTGACGTTTTTCCTAACTATTTATGAATCAACTAATTCATTAGAAACAAAACAATCTTAGGAGACTACTCTCTTTCTATAGCAAAAGTTCACTTGAATTTCAGGTTACGAGACTGAAACAATATACGTATCATTTTTTTTATTGGTTTGCTTTTTATAATGCCAGTTTTAAAACTTAATGGATGCATCGCATGGCTGAAGTTTTATTTTCTTATGTTTAGTGCTAGCGGGTTGGACAATTCTGCGTCTGGTCCTGGGAGTGGGATGGATTTGGGTTCGACGCAAGGAAATGCCAGTTCGGGATTGGACGGATATAGTGCGAACAAGAACACGAATCAAAGCAGTATTAGCTCAACCTTGTCACAGAGCGTAAGTATATATTTGAAAATATTCGATTTAAAGTATTTTTATTCAAAAAAGGAAACTACCACCATTTTTGTTTTGATTCTTTATACTGAATTATTGGGGTATTTCATACAATTACACACATATTCATTTGGTGAAATCTCTGGATATCTTAATGACTAAGGTAAAGTGTTAACACTGAAGGTCTTTTAATAATGTTACCCTTACTGTAATGAGATAGTTCTTGTTAAAAACAGGTTTTTGACGCGTTCTAATGTATGACAATAGATGAGGTTTTGGAATTTCCTGTCTGTAGTATTTGGCACATCAAAGGTGATTAACTACCATTGGCAATAGCTCCTCTACATCATAGTCCTGATAGTATGATGTACATACCGTCGTAAAAAAAAGCTATGCCTGCATCCCAGGCAGAATGTCGATTGCATCACTCCAGGCACTGGCAAGGATGCTCAGATGTGGGAGGCCAATACAAAAAAAGCTGAAACTACCTGTATACAGTTCTCGTACCAGTTAACTTTCCATGTTCATTAGTCCGCATCTTCTCTTGTGGAGGCAAAATGGTCTCAAAGTAAGTATAAAGCGGCGATCTTGCTGTTTTATGGTTCTTCGACGTAATATACCTCAAGACTACTATTCAACTTCATTTTAAATGTTGTTCTCATTCAAAAATAAATGTTCGCAGATGAGGGAGGATTTCATAGCTTAGCCCTCTCAGTTTCTATTTTGCCTTAAGCTAATTTGAGCTGTGTGACAGAACATAGCCGTGTTGAATGAAAACACCTTTTCGAATATGTAATGCAGATCATGTTTTCTTTATTTCTGAATCCAGCGCACTTGCTCACAATACAAGTCAGCAGTGATGCTTTGACTGGATAGCAGCAAGTCGTTGTCGATTCTATCAAATACATAGTATCCTCTTATGTTGGGGGAAATTGATCTTAGTAATGGCTGGAATCTTTTCATCAGATAAACATTTGGCTCTTTTTCATATCGGATTGTCATAAGATATTCAGTTTTCATCTCTTCTTTCATCTATTTCAAAATGGTCATCCGTTCATTTGCTGAGTTTACAAAAATGAACATATGGTGAAACAGTTAACCAGTTTCTGGAGGCTGCTTCACATTTTGCTCCACACGTGCAATATTTTTAGCTCTTTGTACTGTTGACCCTCCGATGGGGGCCTATCCCCAACTGTTCCGAATTTTTCTGCTTGAATATGGGCTATTAGGATACTTTCGCATAAATTCACGTTGAGTTTTAATAACCTACTTATTTTTTTTAATATACATTACAACAATTTCACTGCGTTTTTTAGTGTGTATCAATAATAAAATTTGAAGGTCTGCACTGCACAACAGCCAAATCTAAATTGTCACAAATATCAGGGGAAAAAATGGCTCCAAAAGAAAGTGGTACGCTTAAGATGCACAAAATAGCAAATGGTAAATTTGAACCAAATAGAAATGGTCTATCCAGAAATGGTCTATCACGTCTAATATTTCAAGTATATGCTTCTCCTTTATATCATGGGTTTATTGAAATTATTTGTTCCTGATAGGTATATTGCTAGGACTTCAAAGGGGTTTTTACAAAGTGTGGCTGTTTTTTGTCTAGGGCAATAAAATACCATTGCAGCAAGAAAGATTGGCCTCATAGAACTTCTTTTTAAAAGTGATGCAAAACTAAAAGAAAGCATATTTATTGGACCCTCAAATAAGGAAGTTTATAGGTGATTTCCGTTTTCAAGAAAAATTAAATGAAAAGGAATTTACAGCTTGGAAGTGTTATATAAGTATAGTGAAAAGATTTATGTGCAACAAGAAAGATGAAAACTATCAAAACGTCGTAGATGAACTCTTGAAAGCTTATGAAATACTAGGGTATTGCATGTTCTTAAAAATGCATTTTTTACACTTCTATTTGGATTTTTTTACGGAGAATTTGGGAAAATTTTGTTTTCCGAAAAATATGTCGTGTCCCTTTTTTCCCCACCACCGACCCCCTGTAACAAAAATACCTCATATACACCTATTTTCATCAATGTAAAAAATAGCTTTTTAATTCCATATGATGATTCGATGACGAGACTGAGATGAACCCTCTCGAGATACGTTGGCGTTAATAGCAAGTATTTTGCTATTGGCATCCGGACGAATCTTTTGTGAGTGTATATCTAAGATTATTTTTGGCAATCTGATTAAATCTTCTCGACTTTTTTGACGATATGACTGCGAGGAATACAAATTTAATTTACGAATCGTTTTTTTCTTTCAGCTATCAAATAGTGAAAGCATTCCCCAGACATCCGAACATCTGACCTACAATAACGCGGCGGCCAGCAGGAGTCCGGCGCAGGGCGCTGGCGCAGCCGCAACCGTTCCCTCCGTATCGGCGCCATCTGGGTTGGACTTGAATAAGCAAACAAACGATGCTCACTCGTATAATTCGCAGGGGTCCACTTATAATTCGTATCAGTCGAAGGCCAACACTTACAATTCGTCACCTTACAATACGACGCAAGTGAGTACATTTGAACTATTTTTTCTAACTGTTAAGATTTGTATTATTTAAGCTACACTACTATTATCAAAAAATAAAGCGACTTTGCCTTGAACTTGAAGTTTCGTTTGTTAAGTTGGAAATAATTGTAGTTGTTAAACATTTTTGTTAGCGATTCTTTAAAATTAATAAATTTATGGAGCAAAGAATTTGTCAAAGTCGGCCAAAAATCAAATTGTTAACTGTTATCATCGATTACTGTGGTATTATCCCCAAAGACTTCCTTCCAACTGGTTAAACAGTTTAGCAATATTATTTAAGCATTATGAGTTATTTGCGTGAGTCTATTCGAAAAATAGGCCACATTTGGGACTGAACAATTTATGGTTTTTACATTACTATATCGAAATGAAATACAAACGATAATAAAAAATAATGAAAGCAAAACAGCTTAAATGGAAGTCTGTAAAAATCACCTGGATCAGTTCTTTAGCCAGAAATCTCAAAAGTAATACAGTTATGTGCATATGTATTAGACATCCCCAAATTTAAGAAAAATAATAACGATCCACCATGAGCTTTAATAACCGCTTTTACGCCTTTAGGCATCATCGACACCAATTTGTGACATAAATCGGGAGAAATAGATTGCCATTCCTTCAGTGATACCTGGCTACATTTCTCTTTAAAATGTACCAAATTTCTCCCGCCCATACTGCTGACATGCACCCTCCAAACTATGATGTTTCCGCCCCCATGCTTCGCCTGACGTACTGAGCCCCAAATCGCCCAAAAATCTGCCAAGATGTAAAAAAAATACAGAAATTAGATTTCACTTATCTATCCCACACTGAGTGTAAATATTTTTTTGTATCTACAGAAAATAAACGAAAGCTTTTGACTCGTCGGTAAAAATTACTTTAGACCTATCTCTAATTGTCCAGTGAGCATATTTTTGGCCCATCCTAGACGGTTTTCATTGTGGGCCTTCTTCCGGTTAGGCTTTCATCTGGCCACTCCCGTGTAAATCAGCTTTCTTGCGCCTTCTCACTGTATTAGCGGAAAGTGAAACTCCCTGTTAAGCTAATAAAGGGGTACTTAAATCCCGAGATGATTTGGGTCGATCTTGTAAAGCGAGTCACTCTAAATATCGATCGGTTCTTCTACTTGTACGCCGTTTTTTTTTCTGCTTTCGCTTTATTTTCGTACGACCCCGTCTCCTTATACCCTTTTAAGGAGGTTTGCACAGCACATCTCGAACATTTAATTTTTTTTTTCACAATTGCGACTTGCGAAAATCCTTGTTGGCTTAATAATACGATCTGTCCGTGTTCCGGCACAGTTAATTTACGTATTTTGGGCATTCTTGCATCATTAGGCACTCACGAATCAACAAAAAAGTATTTCGCACAAGACAAAACAACTGACACAATCTTCTACTAAGTTTACTCTCGCAATGTCTGTATGGAACTAAGATAGAAAGAACTAAGAAATCGCCGACAGGCAGAGAGGGGATAAAAATACCCGTTTAATAAGTCATAAAACCCTCATTTTAAGCCCCTTTGTAACCGATGAGGATAAATATTTGTCTCGAATTTTCGATTGTTTTTATAATGGCGGGTTTTTTTAAGAATGCCTAATACTTTTGCACATACCTGTATGAGCATATGATTATGCAGCTGTCAGCGATATATATTCCGTAATTAATTATTCGTGGTGGAAATTCTTCAAGATTTCCATTAGAATTGAAAATGATGATACGATGACGAGACTGAGTAACCAAGATTATGTGCATGTTGCTTCGGAGAAGGATAAGTTTTTTATTCTTTTTCATTGAGCAACATAATACAAGATCTTTATTGCGAAGATGTCTCTTGGCAATCTGATCCATTATAACCAGAATGTCACTAAGGGTTTCCCCACTGTGGTGATTCAACTAAGTTTCTATGCTCTTGTTGTTTCTTTTCAGACGACCGCTAGTTCCTACGTTAACCCGGCCACAAACTATGTAAATAATCAGGCGAGTTCGTACAGTACCCAAACCGCCAATTCATATCCCAACAGTTACTCGACAACAGCCTCGTACCAAAATGCCAATGCGACTAGTGCCGGATTTCCTTCCGTCACCCAGTCCTCGAACTCTTATCAGAGTTCGCAAGCGTACCAATCTCAGAGTACCAATCAGTCAGTGTATGGTGCCAATAGCGGTAAGCCTAATGGATAGATATCTGTGTAAATCGTTGCGCTAAATAACTGTTACTAAATTAACATTGAGCTATCTACTTTTTAAACAATACAATAACTTCAGATTGTTCAGTATGTATTTTTTTTGTTTTTATTTTTGTATACGTTTCCTCGGTGTTTCTAACGTTCTAATATACTCGCATGAAAGTGTTCCTAGTGGTTGACATGATCATGTAGAGATTACTTGTCAAGAAAAGCAGCCGATCATTCTGTGCGCGGTTTGTTCTTCCCTTGATGCTATAGTCCGTTCGTGAAACCTGACTCTCCAGCAGCTCCTTTGCAAGTTTTTTGTACAGTAGTTCTTTTGCCCCGCCACTGTGCCTACCTCTCCTTTACCCACTATTTGTCCCTCCATGATTCTCCTTGCTATTTGACTTTTTGACAGTGTCGTTATGAACTCGCTCTGCCAATCTGAGTTGTTGAATTCTCACATATGCTACATATTGCTAGAGTTCACAGTTACACCTGATGCTCGAATTTCCATTATCATTAACAGCACCAAAAATTCTTCTGATTACTCTTCTTTCGGATACTGGAAGCATTTCTTCTGTTTTCTTTGTGAGGGTCCACGTTTCGCGGCCATAAGTGACTACTACTAAATGAGTTTTTATAGATCTTTACTTTCATGTTCCTTTGTATAAGTTTAGATCTAAGGACAGACTGTAGGGAATAAGTAATTTTGTTACTCTTCATAGTACAATTTCTGGTTTTCCCTGTGATGTTTTTGTCTAGTTTGTTTTTCATATAAATAGATTAATTCCCCACTTCAGTGTTTGTCCATTACTGTTGTTTTTGATTAGTTATCATTTTCATGTACTTTGTTTTACGTATAATAATAACTAGACAGACTCTTTTGGCTTTCACCTTTATTTCGTCATAGATCTCTCTTAATGATCTTTTCAGTCGTGTTTATATGTATATCTGGTTTGCCCATGACTTTTTAATATGTTAAACAGGACTGCTCATCCTGGTTTTGCTAACCATGTTAGCATCATCAGGAGATGATTCGTTCTCAGACTGAATCTCTTGATGATGCTAACATGGTTAGCGAAACGTGCGTCGAGAAGCTTAAAAAAGTGATTTGGTATTTAGTGATGAATCTCTTCGAGTTTAATTTTTTACTTGATCAAAATACATTGGGGTTAATTGGAAAAAACGTGGTTTAAACAAAATTCTGTCACAGGTCACTCTATTACAATAACCATTTGGTTTATCCATAATTTCAAAGAATGTTTGTCGGTCTCCCAGAAGCTGTGACTTTACTCCTTTTGATTATCTTTTGTGAGATTACCTGAAATCCCCTGTTTATGAAAATGAACCTTGAACCCTTTGTGCCTTAAAAATCATTCCTTACTCCAAATACTTTTTGTTCTATTTCATTTTTACATTTTCATCTTGTTGGTAAACCTATTTTATTTCAAATTGTGCTCTGCAGTTTAAAATATTTTAAACTTTGCGCTATTTGTCGAGAGACTTTACGCAATTCAGTTAACTTTCCGAAAGATTGTCCACATTTTCTTCGAAGAAATTCGCGAACCTTTTAATTTAATCTAGTTGTTTTAATTGTATGTGAACCTGCACTTTTCGTTTGAATTGTAATGATCTGTACCTTAATATTGCAGCAGCATTTTTTTTCTATCGAAATTTTATGTGTTGCTACAAATTTCGTAATAAAAAGTAACATTTTATCCGTCTTACGACGGCCGTTCGAATAGTTCTTGGAATGATATGATATTTATTAAGTATGATTCGTTAGATAACGTCAGCGAAGTTTCAGATTAACATGTCCAGAAAAATGGATAATATTGAAGCTCGAACTGTTAGAGCACTTTGTTTTCAGGGGTTTACTGTGACGGGTATACAAAATGAGTTACATCCGAATTTAAAGGATTCTTTACCTTGGCTTTCTGGAGTTAAACGTAGTCGTACATCAGTTGATGGTGATGAACGCTCAAAAACCAATATAACTGACAACATCGTTTCAAAAATCCACAATGAGAGCTTGCTGACATTGTAAACTTCTCGATAGATCGTGTCAACTACATTTACACGATATTTTGGGTATGAAAAGCTTTCAGCTCGATGAGTGCTGCTTTTGATTCATTTAAACGCGATTCTACCGAGTCTGTTCAGCGCTTTATAACAGTAGATGACAGATGGATTTATTATTACTAGAGATGATGTTTACAAAAATGGATAATATTGAAGTTCGAACTGTTAGAGCACTTTGTTGTAAGGGGTTTACTGCGACGGGTATACAAAAACAGTTCTGAATTTAAAGGATTCTTTACCTTCGTTTTTTGAAGTTGAACGTAGTCGTACATCAATTGATAGTGAGGAATACACAAAAACCGATATAACTGATAGAAATCCATTCAGAGCTTACTGACATTGTAAACATCTCGATAGACTCACTACATTTTCACGATCTGTTTTGATTTATCTAAACTCTGTTCTGACGAGTTTCTTTGGGGCTTTATACCAGTAGATGACACATGTATTTACCATTACATGCTAGAGATGACGCACGAGTACAAACAGTGAGTGGGAGCCAGGCGACAATGCACCCAAGAAAGCGAAAACATTTCCGACTGCAGGGCTACCAGGCTGCCAGGTTTTTTGGAATTATTG
Organism: Cosmopolites sordidus; assembly: GCA_031761425.1. Taxonomy (NCBI): domain Eukaryota; kingdom Metazoa; phylum Arthropoda; class Insecta; order Coleoptera; family Curculionidae; genus Cosmopolites; species Cosmopolites sordidus. Next base: position 204,192 of record JARFXV010002443.1, read on the forward strand.
TAGTGTAGTGCACAAATATCACCACACAAAAGACGAGACCATCACCGGGAAGTTTCAGGCTAACCTACTAGACCAATTGAAGGGTACTTTCAGGGTAAACGTCTATATCTGGCTAAAAAGAATGTGGTATTTCGCCATGACAATGCGCCTGCACATATATCTTGGCCAAACTTCATGATGTACACTTAGGTGTGCTTCCACGTGCACCGTATTTGCCGGATTTAGCTCCGAGCGATTAATTTTTTTAGTATAAGTTAGGTCAAAATGCTGGGTATCAGAAAGTTGGAACGTCGTTGGTCTAAATGTTTTTATAAATGTTGGTCTAATTGATCTAAAAAATCTTGTGTTTTCTTTGTCAGAACTTTTTGAACGACTCTCGTAAGTGTATTTACTGAAATTCTGAAATTAACAGAAATAAACTCGCATTTCTTCTGTGAATTAATCGATGTTTGTACCTATTGTTTTAGTAATATCATTGATAATTTATAGTAACAATTATTCAACGCAACAATGTAGCATTGTTTAACTTTTATTAATGGCACTGCGATGTTGTAAGATTTAATTGATCTGTAGGGTGTTTTAGAATTTTAGATTTCCTTTGAAAGAGATTTACCAATTTCCTATTTAACACATTACTCAATAAGTTTGTATGATGACGTTTAGATGGCGCCAATATTGACAGATATATATATATATATATATATATATATATATATATATATATATATATATATATATATATATATATATATATATATATGATTTTAGGAAGTACTGATCTTCAAATGATACGTGTCAAAATTTCATGACTATCTTTCATGAGTTACAGTATTAGTGACGCTACTCTTGTAATTTTGAAAACAACGGTAAATATCTAAGTTTCGTGTGTTAGTGATGCATTGCTTTTTAATGGGAAAAAATACTGTTCAAGCAATGGCTTGGCAAGTGTTATTCGGAGTTTGCTCCATCGAGACAAATGTAGAGAAGTGGTTTGCTGTTTTTAAATGCGGCCGTACAAATACCGATGGTGCTGAACGCGCTGGTCGCCTAAATTCAACAGTTATTCCAGAAAATATAAAAACAGCCCATAAAATAGTTTTGGTCGATCGTAAATTAAAGTTACGTGAAATCGTTGACACTTTAAAGATATCCGAAGGCAGTGTATTAAGCATTTGTGGATACCGCGTTTGCTCAAAGACGACCAAAATAGCAACGCGTCCACGATTCAGCGCGCTGTTTGTAAAAATGATTTATATGGTATGTGACAATGAGTGAAATATGGATCTCTCACTACACTCCACAGTCAAATCGGCAGTCAGCTGAGTGGACAGCAACTGGCGAAAGCCGACCACAGCGATTAAAAAACGCAAATGTCAGCTGGTAAGGTTTTGGCATCCGTATTTTCGGATGCACAAGGTATTTTAGTCATTGATTCTCTTGACCAAGGGAGAACCATCAATAGCGAATATTATATGGCGTTGTTGGGTTGTTTGAAGGAAGGAATTGCGAAAAAAAATTACCTCAATGGGTGCTCTTTCATCGGGATAATACACCGTATCACAAGTCGCTTGCAACAATGGCAAAATTGCATGAATTGCACTTTGAATTTCTTCCCCATCCACCATATTCTCCGGATCTGGCTCCCAGCGACTACTACCTGTTTGTAGACCTAAACAGAAAACGCCAGGGAAAGACATTTGGCTCGAATGGAGAAGTGATTGCCGAAACTGAAGCTTATTTTGAGGCCTAAGATAAATCGTTCCACAAAAAAGGCATCGCAATGTTAGAGAAGCTTTGGAATCAATGTATCACTCTTGAAGAAGACTATGTAGATGAATAGTCAAATTTTACCTAAATGTTGTTGTTATTTTTAGTCATCCTACGAACTGATTGAGTGATTTATTACTTTACGTACTTATTAAATAATAAGTATTCTAGTCAAAAAGTTTCTAACCTGACATATTGGGCTAGTAACAAGAAACAATATTTCGCTGTTCCCAGTAGACATGCTTTGTATTTTTTTTAATGGAATTATTTAAAAATTGTACAATTGTCGGGTATTTATTTTAAAAAGACCTGTCCGGACAGAGAATTAACATCACCATGGAAATTGTATTTGGAGAAGCTGCTTCTTATGAATCAGTAATAAAATAGATCGCTGAATTTAAATATAGTCGTACTAGCTTCGAGATGAAACGCACAATGGACGCGCAAAAAGTGTTACCAACACCAGAAATTATTAATAAAACCATGTATAGGGTTTTACGAGGATAGAGTGAAAAATCTGATACTTTTTTTAAATGATTTTTTTTAATCGAAAATTGATGTATTTTTCAATGTAATCCAGAGAATTTTTCAACTTTTTTATGGCTTCCAAAAATTGCGACTTGTCGAACTCTGCAAAACGGCCTTCTGTTTCGACACTGATCTCTTCATTTGATGTAGATTTCTCTCCTGCCGGCCGTTTATTCAAATCCGGAGAATAAGGTAGATTTAACATCAATTCATTATGCAAATTGACCAATTTCGCTGTTGGGCAACGTCTGAGAAATCAGCAAGTACATTGTCGAGGCGTAACTGAACTTTTTTCTTCTCCTAATGAGAGTTTTTTTTATTGACTCTCAAAATTTCACCAATAATGCAGTACCCTGTGATCGTCTTTTTCTTTTCCAAGTAGCCGATGATACCTTGCGAATCCCAGAAAACAGTAGCTGTGACTTTTCTGACTGATGGAAGTGCTTTTTGTGACTCCAAGCCGCATTCTGTCAATCCAATTCCCGACCACTTTTTCAAGCATTTGGGCTTTTATATCCGCAATTGTCCGAGTTAGGGCCTTCCGAACGAGTTATAGAGCTCCAAGGCATCAATAGTTCCTGGTTTATAGCCATAGACCAAAGGTTCGACACAACCTCAACTCTAAAGGCGTTAAAACATATGGCCTTGGTGGCCAATTAACAGGTCCGTTCCCCGAAATAATTTTCTCATCGAATTGTTTCCTCAGTAAATTGATTGTTGCTGTCTGTATGACATGTGGAGTCGTCCAGTTGAAACCACATTTCCCCCAGATCAAATTTTCCACCTAGTCGAATAACAAAACCCAACTTCCTGCGAACGGCGACGAATTGATAAATTTGGATCTTCATCAACACTGCCATCGACAGTGGCGATATTTTCTTCGGAACGCAGTTTTTTTGTAGTGTTTTAGTTTTAATGTCGGCCAGCGTGAAATGCGTACGGAGTTTGTCGATGATTCGGCGAATACATCGCGCGGTTAAGCGATTATGTGCACCATAAAATTCAATTTCGAAATGCCCCATAAGTTTGATGAACAGAACACTGATTTTGATAATAAGTTTCGACAATTTTCAATTGCGTTGCTCTGATGTTAAACGTTTCATTATGATTTGCCAGACTATGCTGAATGAATAATTTTGACACCAGAGACTTACAGTTCGTTTGACGACTCCTATCAGAAGTTCAATGCAGTAACCTTTGCTACCGCACCGCCATCTATTGGAAAATTATCTGACTTTTCACTCTATTCTCGTGGGACAGTGACGATTCAAAGTGGATTTTTTAGATTTAAATTAAGGGATTGTTCGTAAACAAGATGTACAGTGGGAGACAAAAGTATTGGCATAGCACATTTTGTTTTAAATAAAAATATATATTTCCAAATAAACAAACGTAAAAAATTATAATTAGTTTATATTATACCTCCAACCAAAATCTTTTTTTTTTTACAGAAAAAATATGTTAATCTCAAATGGAAGAGATAAAATTAATTTAAAATGAATATAATGTCAAAAATTAAATGGGCAAAAGTATTGGCACCCTCAAGTATTTTAAAGGAAGACGCTGATAAAAATATGTTTCTACCTATGGAAAAGAATTTATTGTGGTCGAATATTACTATCGCGTAGCCTGATATGTGCATAGGTCGAAGTATCTAGAAAATAAATAATTTTAAACAAAATGGGTCGTAAAGGACAGGAAACTACAGTGACTGAAAGAAAAATAATAGTTAATCTGCATCGTAACGGTAAATTATATTCTGAAATTGCTAACGTAGTGAGAAAAATTCGTTACACAGTTCGTCGGGTTATTAAAAGGTTTAACAATAGCGACAATTTTCAAAATATGCCACGTACAGGGCGATCATCTAAACTTAACAGAATTGGAAAGAAGAAAAATAATTAGACTGATTAAAAATAATCCTCATACCTCAGGGTCGGAAATTACTTCAGTGCTCAGAGAATAGGATAATAAAGATATTAGTGCTAAAAGCGTACGGAGAGTTCTGCATCGAGCTGGTTATAGAGCAAGGATTGCCATAAAGAAACCGTACATTAACAAAGTCAACTAAAGAAAAAGCACTTGCAGTTCGCAAACCAGTATGTTGATAAAACTAATGAATTTTGGGACACAGTAATATTTTCAGACGAAAGTAAATACAATATCTCATTCGGATGGACGATCTCTTATCTGGATGAAGAAGAAGAAGAAGAAGAAGAAGCGAGGGTGCCACCATATCCCTCTCCACCGCCTGACCATGAAGGGGGCAGACCGTGCCCCTCTTGGATTTTATTAAGAAAATGAAAACATTTATTTAATTAAATTAAAATATGCTGCACGTGCTAACAGGAAAAATTAAAGAAAGGAAAACAAGACTTTAAACGAGGTAAAGCAAGAATTTGAATTAAAAGCTTCTTATTCAGTGAGCAATAAAATACAAAATAAAACTTTATTAATTTAATACAAGATTAAATCTACTTAAAAATTTCTCCCCGTTCATCCCTGAACTCCCATAATTAACGAGGTAAAGAAAGGGTGGATCCCACAAAGATGGGCCACAGCCCGGGAAGTACATATAACCTTCCCTTTTGAGCCCCAGAAAATTTAAACTATTAATTTGGAAAAATGCTAGCAAAGGGTTATCTGGATGAAGCAAAACACAAAACTTGAGTTAAAGACCTTCAATCACTTAAGCATGGGGGTGGAAGTATCCTAGTGTGGGGATGTATGGCTGCAGGAGGCTTTGGAAATCTTAACTTCATTAATGGAATAATGAACAAAATCGTTTATTTAAATATTAAAAAAAAACAATCTACAACAAACTGCTCAAAAACTGAATTTTGTCAAGTTTCTATTTTCAACAAGACAACGATTCAAAATATACAGCTTATGTAAAACAGTGGATAGCTTATAACGCTTATAACACCCCTCCTCAGTTAACCAAACCAAACCTGACCTGAATCCTATAGAAAATCTGTGGAATGAACTAGAGAAGCACATCAGAAAACATGTCATTTCAAGCAAAAGCCAATTGAAGGAAATTCTACGAGAATGGACATCCTTAGGGCAAGGAATTACTCAAAAACTAGTTCACTCTATGCCAAACCGTCTAAGAAGTTATCAAGAGAAAAGGACTTCCTACAAAATATTAATTTTGTATATGGTTGTTTCATTAGATTACTGTGCTAATACTTTTGTCCATTCAACTTTTGACATATTAATTTTAAATTTATTTTATCTATATCATTTGAGTTTAACATTTTTTATGCATACAATTTAGATTTTAGTTGGAGGTATAAAATAAATAACTAAATATAAATATATATTTTTATTTAAAACAAAATGTGCTATGCCAATACTTTTATTTCCCACTGTATGTTGCGTTGGCCTTCATGGGATCAACAGGTATTTCAATGCAAGTAGTAGAAACATGAATTTACCACTAAATACATGAATATTCTAAATAAGGCAGGGAAGATCACGGGAGACTATTGAAAAGTAACTTTGGAAACTGTAACCTGGTTTTTCATTGTTCAGCTAGAAACTTTTTGGTCAACCATCATAATATTTGCAAAATAAAAATCCCGAAGAAACCTGTTGTTTCTTTTGAAAAAAAAATGTTTTTGCCATATTCAACCTTAATGGTTCTTACGTCGGTCACAGTAAAAGTTTACACACAAGTTAATGATGAGCGAACAAACTGTCTAATGAAAAAGTTCACGCGATGATTCAATTTTTTTATAATCGAAAATACAGGGTGGAACAAATGCCGCGCTACCATTTTAATTATTTGTCACTTTTAAAAGAAACCGGACAGATTTTTTTTTTCTAAAAGGTGTATAAATAAGTTTCGGCCGTTTGACAATAGATTGCCCCACAAGAGGATTATGTTGAAATTGTCAGCTGTAAAACATAATATCGTAAGTCTGATCATCTGGTAACAAAATAACCTTAAAATATTAGTGACTCTATCAGCACCTCATAATTTTTTTCGTGTGAAAATGTCAAGTTTTGTGCCGTATAAGCGTCATTTGCGCGAACTTTTGATTTACTTCTTTGATTTGAAGAAATCTGCAGCTGAGGGGCGAGTGAGAGAAGTTGTCGTGAGTGGTTTCAAAAGTTTAAAAACTATGGGTTTGACTTGGAAGACAAAGAACGCAGTGGAAGGCCGAAAGTGTACGAAGACACGGAATTAGAAGTAGTACTGGAGGAAGATTGGTCCCAAACGCAAAAAGAACTTGCACTTACATTAGAAGTGACTCGACAAGCAATTTCACATCGCTTAAAATCGTTGGAAGGGATTCAAAAACAAGGAAATTGGGTTTTATATGAACTGAAGCCGAGAGACGTCGAACGCCGATTTTGCATGAGTCAAATGCAGCTTGCCAGGCATAAAAAAAGGTTTTTTTGTATCGTATAGTCACTGGTGATGAAAAATTGATCCACTACGGTAACTCAAAGAAGAGAAAATCATGGGGACCACCTGGCCATGCTTCAACATCGACAGCCAAACCGAATATTCATAGAAAACAAACTCATGCTGCGTATTTGGCGGTATCAGCTTGGTGTCGTGTATTATGAGTTGCTCAAACTGAGCGAAACAATTACTGGAGCTCTCTACCGAACACAATTAATAAGATTGAGCCGAGCACTCAAGGAAAAACACACCCATTACCACCCCAGACACGACAATATTATTCACCTACATGATAATGCTCGTCCGCATGTTACGGCGCAGGCCTAAATCTATTTGGAAACACTTAATTGGGAAGTCCTACCCCACCCGCGGTATTCATCAGATATTGCCCCTTCCGATTATCACTTGTTCCGGTCGATGGCACATGGTCTGTCTGAGTAGCGCTTTACATCATATGAAGGTACCAAAAATTGGGTGAAGAGTTCAAAAGATGAAGAGTTCATCCGACGTGGTATCCGAATTCTGCCAGAAAGATAGGAAAAAGTAGTGACTAGTAATGGACAATACTTTGAATAAAACGTAATGTACCGTTCTTTCACAATAAATTCCTAATTTTTGATAGAAAACGGCGGAAACTTATTTGTACATCTTTTATATGTTAATTTGGTGTTGTATTTTCCATAACTTTTGTCAACGTATCTGGTGTTAATGCAGCGATTTCAGCACGTATGTTGTCCTTGAGTTGCTGTAAGGTTTGGGGCTTATTTATCTACACTTTTTTCTCAAAAAATTCACACAAAAAAGAATCGGGATCCGTTAAATCAGGAAACCTGTGTTGGAACCAAATATTCCCCACTCCTTGCTATTTCAACAAGTTTTAAATCATGCGTCTGTAATGTCTTCACCGTTGGCTGTGACTGTATTTCCATTATCGTCTTCAAAAAATATGATTCAATGATGTTTTAAGCATGAATACTTCACCAACTGTGACTTGAACTGGATGTAATGGCGTTTGATGAACGTGGCGAGGATTCTCTCTTGCCCAGAAACGGCTATTCTGTTTATTTACTTGACCACTTACATGAAAATGAGCTTTAGCACTTATTTTTAATTGTGCATGAAAAGTGTCAGTTTGGTAGAAGTGATTGATGGGTCTTGAACCATTTCAATCTTGAAAACCGTTGAATCAGGGAAACACATGTAAGCACTTTTCAAAATTCGGCATAAATTGCTTGGAGATATTCCCAATTGTTGTACCGCGTCCTTTCTGGCTCCACACGTGCAATATTTTTAGCCCTTCGCACTGTTCTTGGACCTCTGATGTGAGTCATATCCCGAAACTGTTTCGAATTCTTGAAACGATTATTTGTCATTTTGTTAGTCGTCTAAATGGTTGTGGCGTGTATATATATATATATATATATATATATATATATATATATATATATATATATATATATATATATATATATATATATTGGGTTTTTCGCCACGATCTAAAACTCAAAAATATCTGTTCTAATGTAAATAAAAGAATCACTGGGTAAAAAACAAAACGGAAACTAATTTATCAGTGATTCTTTTTCTGTAATAAATTTGCCTAAAGAACAAAAATTTAAAAAATACAACATTTTCTTAAATAAATACAAACTTTTGAATGTTAACGTTTCGGGAAGTCTTCTCTTCCCGTTTTCAAAACGAATCAAAAAATAATTTATATTAATTTCTATATAATACTCTAAAATATAGTAAGTAAATATGTTTTGTATATGTCAATGATACTTATATTGACAATTTTTTTTACTTACGGTGACATACTACCAAAAAATTATAGCGGTTTCTTTTAATCTTCTGTATTTAGTTACAGATTCTTTTAATACCGTTTTGGATTTATTCAAATTGATTTTATGTCCCGATTCCCATGCGTGTTGGCAAATTCTAGATTTATTAAAATCACCCTTTCTATGAAGGTTTTAATGTTCTTTTATTCTAACATCCAATGCTCTAGATGTCTCGCCTATATAAAATTTGCCACATTCGCAGGGAATTGTCTAAACCACATTTTTGATATTCTGTTGTGTGTTATTTGTTTTGGTTTTGGTCAATATAGATCTAAGAGTATTTTTTGTTTTAAATGTCGTTCTTATATTGTATTTATTTCCTACTCTTTTAATTGTGTCAGAAATACCGTGGATGTAAGGAATTGTGAGGTTAATAGTTTGAGAGATATTATTATTGTTATTGATAAGTTGTCTGTTTCGTTGTTTGTTGTTTTGATTTGTTTGAATGTGGCAATTTTATATTGGCGAGGTATCTAGACCGTTAGATGTTAGAATAAAAGAACATAAAAACCTTCTTAAAAGGGTGATTTTAATAAATCTAGAATTTGCTAACGCATGGGAATCGGGACATAAAATTAATTGGAATAATTCTAAAATGGTATTAAAAGAATCTGAAACTAAATACAGAAGATTAAAAGAAACCACTATAATTAATTTAAATAAAAATAACTGTATTGCTATGCATTCGGTAGATTTAAATTCAATTCAAACGTATAATTATTTTAATACACAATAATAACACAGCAATTGACTCTGCAATGCGTATTTTCTTCTGTTCAGACCATCATTTCGCCTGAAATTAACACATATCTTGAAACCCTAAATGTTGGTTTGACGTTTGCTCAAGATGCAACATTTTCTTTTTAATTTTAAAGACAAGCTGTATTGTTTTCTATTTATACTATGATTTTACATAAATCAACACATTCTTTGAAGACATTTATGTTAGTTTGACGTTTAACAAGACGTTAGTTAGTTTGACAGCAAACCTCACCTATATAATTTTTTGGTAGTATGTCACTGTCAGTAAAAAATATTATTGTCAATGTAAGTATCATTCACATTCACAAAAAATATTTACTTAATATCTTTTAGAGTATTATATAAAAATTGATATAAATTATTTTTAACTTCGTTTTGAAAACGGGAAGAGAAGACTTCCCGAAATGTTAACGTTCAAAAGTTTGTATTTATTTAAGAAAATGTTATATTTTAAAATTTTTGTTCGTTAGGCAAATTTATTACAGAAAAAGAATCACTGAGAAATTAGTCTCCATTTTGTTTTTTATCCATTGATTATTTTATTTAGATAAGAACAGATATCTTTGAGTTTTAGATCGTGGTAAAAAAACCAAAAAAAGAAACAAACACATTGAATGGCAATGTTGAATATTCTGCACTACACAACAGTCATACTCAAACTGCTACAAATATGATGAAAACAAAATGGTAGCGTGACACTTGCCCCACCTAGTACTTAATGAAATTTAATACATTTTTCGATAGTTACGTAAAGGAAACGTTTCCGGAGTGTAGAAACTTTTACAGTGATTTGCGCATATATCAGTCTTCACTTTCGAAAATGTACGACCCTAATCTCGACCAATTCAGAAACTTCATCTTTTATTTTTTTCCCTCCACTCTGCTTTCGCGTTTCACTGAATGGTGGTTGGATTTTTTTTTTGGTGAATGGAACTTTTTCCACTCACATTACTGATTTAGTTATACCAGCAGGGTTGAGCAACAATTCGAACTTCGGCGCTACTACGACTAGTCAGTACAACAACTACAGCTCGACGACGAGCAATCACAAATTAGGAAAGGATAATTCGTACGATACGAATGCCAGTGCTGTTAGTAGTACGGCTAGTACGACAACCAGCAACGCCACCTCAGCTAGCACGTCGCTAACACTCACTCAAACGACGATCAGTGCTAGTAAATCTGCCGCTGCTTTAAGTAATACCAGTTTTTCTCGTTCCGCTTTCATTGTTGTTTAATGTTAAACACGTCTTTTTTCAGGTAAAAACTCGTCAAATAATGTGGTATCAAATATTCCGCCTGGGGTCACTCCAGTTATGAGCACGCCGTATATAATGGGACAAGTTCCCTATTTCCAGCAACCAGTCTACTCATACGAGGAGATGCAGTTGCTCCAACAGAGGCTACCGCACATGGTGAGTGTAAATTTGCTTTTCTAACTTGTATTATTTTGTTAGTTGTTGTCATTGATACAGAATTGATTGAAATATCTTGTATTTAGTAATTTTTTTTTGTATAGGTGTTTCGACTAAAAAATCTTTTACTCCTTCCTCTTTTTCCTGCTATTTCTGCAGCCATGGACTCCGTAGGGAACCTTCTATCCATTTTGTCTCCTAATCTATACCAGGGTGTCTCAACCAAACTTATAGCCGCACGTACCTCTATTAAGTTTCTCAGACGACTCCCTTTAAAAAAAATCTAGTTGTAGAAGAAAATAAGATTTTTTATTTAAATAAAAGATAATACAGTCACAAAAAGCAATATGTTATTAATTAATGTGATGGGTGGGATTGTTTGTTGTCGCAAATTGAGTATTTTAGGAGCAATTTTGGCAAATTTCAGTCTTAATTCTGATTCAGGATCAAGTCGATTTCTGTATATAATTTTTATCATGAGAAGGGCAAAAGGAAATTCACCGCTTTGCGTGTGAGTTTGGGATATTGTTCCTGTCTTGCTACCCAAAAATCATTTAAAGACATCTTTTTAAAATCAACTCGAAGAGGTTGATCTGTGGACATTTCCAGCAATGATTCCTGTTGCTTAATGCTCAAACATCTTTTTTGATCGACGACGATACTGTCAAAATTATGTTAGAGCAAAATCCTTTTTTGACAACATCGATGATTGCGGAAAGGCTTGATTCAGCTCAACAAATCATTTCGGACCATATTCGGAAACTAGGATTGGTGTGGAAATATTCGAGAGGGGTGCCACATGAGTTAGATGAGAAGAATTCGAATGATGGGTCACATTTCTTCTTTTTCACAGAAAGCACATTTCTGCTTGAACGGAACAAAATCGAACCCTTCTTGGAGCGGATGAAAAGTGGGTTACCTATGAAAACATCGTAACAAAAGGGCATATTGGGAATCCGGAAAACCTTTCCCCTCCACCGAAGTTTGAGTAAGAGGATGTTGTGTATATGGTGGGACATTCGAGGACCAATACATTTTGAGCTGTTGAAACCGATCGAAAAGATAAATTCGGAGAGGTACTGTCAGCAATTGGATATAAAAACAGCACTTCAAGAAAAGAGGCCGGCAATGTTCAATACGAATGACATGATACTGCTTCGTGATAATGCTAAACCACATACTGCTTTGGGGACTGGTCAGAAACTCGCCGAGCTAGGCTGGGAAATTCTGTCGTATTCACCATACTTCTCGGACCTAGCCCCATCCGATTATCACTTGTTTCTGTCCTTACAATTTTTTTTTCAGAGCAAAAATTCAAAAACGAAGATATCAGACAAGCACGGTTCAATTTTTTGTCTCTAGGAATAAGGCATTTTTTTTTTAATGGGATGTACAAATTGTCATCACGCTGGCAAGAAGTCAAATAGTTATGGAAAGTGTGCGTTAGTACTTTTTTGAAACTGATGTAACATGCAGTGTCCCAAATCGTCCTTATCTACCTCCATTTGATCAAGTCTTCTAATGGAATCTTCAGAGTATAGCACTAAACTTGAAGAGATTTACCATTAAACTCCAAATAACTTCTTTTAAACTTTATGCATGTTTCGCTAACAATGTTAGCATCATCAGGAGATGATTTAATGTAATCATCAATGAAGCATCTCCTGGTGATGCTAACATGGTTGGCGAAACGTACGTCGAGATATTTAAAAAAGTGATTTGGTGTCCAGTGGTAAATCTCTTCGAGGTTAGTACCTCCATTTGATTAACTAAGATATAAATAAATAACAATTATGCAACGTCGAAGATAGCATTCAAAAATACGATAAATATGCAACAACCTTTCACATTCTCTGACAAAAAGGTAGAAGCACTGGCAATATTGAGCTTATTCAGATAGAAGTTCTCCAACTTTGCTTTAAGTAGAGATATTTAACATGAATTGTTCATTACCCGAGTTGGTTAGTTAGCGAAAGTTATAGTTTCTAAATTTAAAGAGATTTCAAATGTTTTTGTTATTTCGTACTGAGACAAAAGGATAGAGGCATTTAAAAAAAATTAAAGCAATTAAAAAAGGACGATATTTATAATACTTTATATTGTCCGAATTACTTCAAAAATTCTTCCAGCTATTGTTTAAAACAGGGACTGGATTTGCTTTTGGTCAATTTCGTCCAAAGAGGTTAACATTGTAGTTTTCAGTTCTTCTTTTGTTTGTAACCGTGTTCATTTGCTGAAAACCTTTCTTGATAGAAGATCTCAAACATTTTCTATTATCTTGAAATTAGGAGAACGGGTTGGGTATTCCAGAACATCTATATCTTTGATTCGAAACCAATCTTTAATAAGTTTTGCATTCAATCCTTCTATTGGAACCTTTGATGTGAAACACTAAACTTGAAGAGATTTACCACTAAACACCAAAACACTTTTTTTTGAACTGCTCGACGCACGTTTCGCTAACCATGTTAGCATCATCCGGAGATGATTTAGTCTTGAGCAAATCCTAAATCAAAACAAGTATTCGCGAGATGAACGAAATACGCGACGTGAGACATATCAAATGGTCCGTACCCGTCAAATCAGCGTTTAAGATTAAATCATCTCCTTCCTAATGATGCTAACATGGTTAGCGAAACGTGCATTGAGCAGTTCAAAAAAAAGTGTTTTGGTGTTTAGTGGTAAATCTCTTCAAGTTTAAGTTTTGCATTGTAGATTGCAGTTACGTAGCGGTAATAATGTTTGTATCCATCTGGATTATCTAGTTTGAGATTTTTCTCGTTGCTAAATATAAAATACCTTTTTTGTCACTTGGTAGCTTAGGACATGTTGCGGTTAGCGAACGCCAAGCGGGCTCTCTTGAGATAAGGGGAAAGCGGTAGTTGTTTTTTAATTGTTTTGCTTTGAATCAACTGAGTTTTCCTGAGCAGACGTTGGACATAACGAACAATTGTGTGGACACCTGCTTCCTGCATGATGGCATTCGTAGATGGGGCAGAATTTGAAGAGATTCTCCAAATTAGCTCTTTTTCTGGATTTGTTATTGCTGAAGTTGTACAGAAGTTTTGCTATAGTTTTCACTTTTATGAAAATGTGAAATCTTCCTGGCATTTTCACGACTTGAAGAATCTCTATTCTTTCAATGCAGGAATTTTTCCTTTTTCTTGCTCACCTAGTTTCGCACTACGTCCCAGAGCTAAAATAAAACTCTAAAACCAGTGGCCGTTCGTGAGGGAGGACGTTGGGGTACCGCCCCTCTAGCATTTATCACTGAACCATTTTTCAGACGCCATATTTTATTTCCGTTCAGTTTCTTTCCTTTAACTCATTTTCCTGGTTCACCTCCTGTATAAGGTTTCAATAGCACGATTAGTAAAAAGGAGGAAGGGGAAAGCAAAAAGAAATCTTCAGCAGCACTATTTTCTTCTACACCTTCCCACTTTAAAAACCCACGAGCCGCCAACAATTATACAATAAAAGATAAACAATATACATTTATTTTTTTATCGTTGATGGATTTAATTCAACAATAACAGGCTACTTTTAGAAAAATATTTACTTCTCGTGGATTAAGGTTTAGAATGAGAATTATAACACATTTTTATAATTTATAGGCTTGTAGAATAAATAATTCAAATTAATGTACTTGCTCTATCTTTTTGTCGAAGACTGTACGTACATTAGAATTTATAGTTTTTTTTAGTTGGCACACTTTTCTGGGTAACATTTGATTCAAACAGTGTTATATACCTAATCATATTTCAATCAATTCTGTAATCATAAGTCATACGAATAAACTTAATTACTGGGTATTCAAGTTAAAATCCGACGACTTCGTTCATAATTAACATTTTTTGTGCTTCTGACATAGGTAGGTGGTCTTTTTTCCTTTCCAATTCGTATCCAGTCCTGGGTGATTTTCCAGGATGCGCTGGAGAAAAAGGAAAAGGGTCGACCGTACGGGAAAGTGGCTCCCATAATGCATATAACACCCTTTCACTCGCTTAGCATCAAGATGACTAACCTTACCTTCATCCTTTGACGTTCCTTTTGGTGCACTAAGCTCATAGTTCTAGAGTGCAGACAATTTCAAAGCATGTTCATACTAGAGTTCCAATATATATATATATATATATATATATATATATATATATATATATATATATATATATATATATATATATATATATATATATATATGTATATATATATGTATATATATATGTATATATATATATATATATATATATATATATATATATATATATATATATATATATATATATATATATATATATATATATATATATATATATATATATATATATATATGTATATGTATATGTATATAGAGAGAGAGATTTAAGGCAATTTGTTATATAGAAATGCTAGTTTTTTATGTAACTGAAGAGAAAATGGTATCGTGTTATAAAGTTTTTTATATATACTAGGATATACAGAGTGGTTCTTCGAAAACCGAGTTTTTGTAGTAATTAGCTAGTAGGGGGAGAGGGGGGCTGCCACAGTTGTCTATCGATAGCACCGGGGGTTTGTTTATGGTACGTTTATTAAAAGTGGTGATGCCATGATTAAAACCCAACGGCTCTTCAGGCGTCACTTCAATATTGGACGTTATGCTGAGATCCCTACATATATCGGGTTTCTCACGGTAGACGTTCGTTAGAAGTTTTCGTGGTTAGAATTCTGAATTTTTGGACTTATCGGCGTTATTTAAGGTTCTTTTTCATTTTATAATATTTTCAAGGTCATAGCACTTCCGGTTATCCCGGAACTTGCCAGTAGCTTCTTTATTTTAAATAGATATGATGAGTTCTATTCCCCTATTTAGTTAGATTTCTCTATACCTATTTTGAACTGTTTCTTAAATATCTTGCTTCTTTTGCAAATTTCGAAAGATGTAATCTTATTTTCAACACTGCGCCTTTTACCAATTTTCGACTGGTGCTAAGCGCTTGTGGGATAGACGGAAGCACGATACTGATACTTTCGAAATCCACATTGACAATTAAATTATCATATACAGGGTGTCCAAAATTTGATGACCAAGTACATTATTTTCAAAGTTGAAAAAGTTCATTCTTTCAAATGTGACACTCTGTATATTATTGGATGATCGGATGCAAAATTTGATTCTGCATCGATTCGCTATAACTTTCCCTATACCTATTTCCAACGGCTTTCTTGTTAATCCATATTTTCTATTTTAATATGATTTTTGGCAGACACCGATCGCCATCGTTTGTTTTTCGAAACAAAATGAATATGGCTGGAACGGCAGAAATTCACTTTAATTAGAACATGAAAACTAAACAGGAACATAACAAAATTTAGAACGCAATAAAAAATTAAAAAATATAAAAAAACAATTTCAAGAAATAATAAGTGAATGTAAAATTACAATAATTGTTCTATATGATCTCCCGGATTTAGATTAGTGAACGCATAGTGAACACGGTTCAATAATTCCTCTCTAGTTTGTACAGGCCTAGAGTACACTAGTTCTTTTATATGGCCCCAGAGGTAAAAATCCAAGGGCGTCAAATCGGATGATCTGGGTGGCGAGTTTCGGGGTACCTGTCGGCCAATCCACCGATCTTCGAACATCAAGGTCGTCAAGTGCTGGTGTACAGCTATGTGCTGGAGCACCATTCAGTTGATACCAACTGTTTGCTCTGTCACGTGAAGGTAAAACATTTAGGAAATCACTAACAAACCCTCTGAGTATCTGCAGATATCTAGCCCCATTCAAATTTTCATGGTACACTTGATATGCAACTCTATTGTCCATAATTAAACAAAGATCATTAAAAGTAAGTGGTTCTGGTGATTATGTTCCCTTATGACATATGGATTGTCTCATGCCCAGTAGTGATTATTTTGGCGATTTATAATTCCACATAATCTTATGAAGATATCTCGGATTTTCGGTCACTTTTATTTACATGAACTCGCAAAAGTCGACTCGTCCTGCCTCATCACCAATACGTAATCCATGCACAAGTATCTCAGAAAAGGGATGCATTTTATGTTTCGTGAATATTCTGTGGATTGATGCTCTTGAAATACCTAAATCCAGCGCTGCTGCTGGATGGAGTTGAACTCCATGGATAAGCTTGACAATAAGCCGACAGATTTACCTCGTTATCTTCATTATCTATTGCGGGCTTAAGGTGATTTCGTGTTGCTCTTACACTCCAATTACCAAAAACTGAGCTTCGATTCTTGCGAATTTTCCGGGAGTCATTGTTGGTAGGTCCGGATATCGTTCGTTAAATAATCTGCATGTTCGTCTGACAATTCGTCCACATTTACCATGCGTATAAAACAAATTTAACAAATCAGTATTGGAATATTCTTCATTTTATACTGAAGTTGAAAAAAGTAACAAAATCGCTAAAACTATTAAGTAGATAGCTCACGAATGGGCGAGCTGATACTGCTTTGACATAATATCAACATTTTTTCAATTCCTGTCAAAATCAAGGCTTACTAGATAGGACTTTTGGGAGTTTCATCGGTTTTTGATGACAGATACATATGGATTAACAAGAAAACCGTTAGAAATAGGTATAGGGCAAGTTATAGCGAATCGATGCAGAATCAAATTCTACATCCGACCATCCGATAATATACAGAGCGTCACATTTGAAAGAACGATCTTTTTTAACTTAATAATGTAATTGGTCATCAAATTTTGGACACCCTGTATGCGATAAATTAATTATCAATGTGGATTTCGAAAGTATCAATCTTGTGCTTTTGTCTACCCTAGAAGCGCTTAGCGCCAGTTGAAAATGGGAAAGACGCGGTGTTGAAAATAATAATTGAAAATAGATATAGGGAAACCTGATGGAACTCATGAAATTTTCTCAAAAATCTAAAAATTAAATAATATACCGGACTGAAAAGTCTGGTGACCAAGGTGGCCACTCAACATTCCCACGCAATGAAATAAGGCACCCAGGGAAATGTTCCCTTAAAAATGCCATTGTTGCTCTTGACGTATGGCAATACATACATTGACAAACAGCGAACTCTTGAAGCTCGAAGGGGTATAGACGATCTTGCTACCCGTCTACAAGTTAATATTATATAAATGTTAGATTTCCTTGGACAGCGTCCAATGAGATAACAGTAGCTGAGTGTCACATACACCCAACCGCTGGGTTCCACAATCGCATGTGGAACATACAGCAACCTGCATCTCTGCCTAAATGAACATTTTGTTAGGTGTTTGACTGGGGACGAGCCCCACCCATCCCTTCAATTGGAGGGCATATGCTTCGCCTCTTGATGTTTGGGCTCGTCAGGGCACCGACACATGCTCCCCCGTCAAGAATAGGGAGACTCCGTCCAGTCAACAACCCACACTTTCGCCGACTTCCCGTCGGATGGCGTCTATATGAAATGTTAGATTTCCTTGGACAGTGTCCAATGACATAACAGTAGCTGAGTGTCACATACATCCAACCGCTGGGTTCCACAATCTCATGTGGAACACACAGCAATCTGCATCTCCCCCTAAATGAACATTTTGTTAGGTGTTTGACTGGGGACGAGCCCCACCCATCCCTTCGGAAGTCGGCGAAGGTATGGGTTGTTGACTGTGGATGGAGTCTCCCTATTCTTGCCGGGGGAGCATGTGTCGGTGCTCTGACGAGCCTAAACGTCAAGAGGAGAAGCATATGCCCTCCAATTGAAGGGATGGGTGGGGCTCGTCCCCAGTCAAACACCTAACAAAAGCATATATACATATATATATATATATATATATATATATATATATATATATATATATATATATATATATATATATATATATATATATATTTATATATATATATATATATATATATATATATATATATATATATTATATATATATATATATATATATATATATATATATATATATATATATATATATATATATATATATATATATATATATATATATATATATATATATATATATATATATATATATATATATATATATATATATATATATATATATATATATATATATATATATATATATATATATATATATATATATATATATATATATATATATATATATATATATATATATATATATATATATATATATATATATATATATATATATATATATATATATATATATATATATATATATATATATATATATATATATATATATATATATATATATATATATATATATAT